>BMAW01003249.1:493658-533809 GCA_019974015.1 Nephila pilipes
TTTTTGCTATGGCTGTTTGTTTGAAAAAGGTTTAGAATAATACCAATTCATGATTATATGTATGAAGAAAACCATTGAAATGTCAGATATTTAATTGAATTATTTCAATTAAAAATTACTACAATTCTATATTCGCCAAAATCACAATGATTTAATCAAAGTTGCTAAAGCTTGGGATTACAAGTCTATCCATCAAATTATTGAAACATTACGAACAATAATTCAAAATAGTTTATAATATACATTACACAAGGGTTTAATTTATTTTAAAAGTCTAAAATTAAATTCTAAGCTATATTATTTGTTTTGGCTTGACCTACATTTCATCTAAGATCCAAACTAGATTGTAATGAATTCCTGATGAAGGTTCTATTATAAAATGCAAAAGAAATAAATGTACACACATTAAAAAATATCAAGTATAACTCTTAATAATATATATAGTCAATAATCGATCAATAACTCCTGAGTCTAACATTGAAAACATTTTTAAAATTTTTTTTTATCACAACATAACACCTTTTTAATCACCTTAGGGTGATAATTGTCCAACGCTTTGTAAAATCTTCCCAATTTTTTTCTTTTCAGTGTGTGTGTGTGTGTGTGTAATACTACGTTGTAAATTTATTTGCATTTGAGCAAACAGCTGCAAGATGTTAGGTGTTTTTGAAAAGAGTTACATTGTATAAATTTAAAATATTTAGTGAATAATTAAATCTAATTCATTCCTTTGGTCACAAACAAAATGGCTAAAAAGAAGAAAAGTTCGAATTATTTTCTTATTAAATTCCATCCATTTTTTGTTTACCTCTTCTAGTCTAATTTTTCGAGCTTCATCTACCATTTTCTTTGACATGTAATTGTGCTTAAAAATTAACAATATCTGATTATTTGAGGGAACATAATTTTGTTGCTCACTGTGATAGAATATATTTGCTCTAAGTATATCACTTTCTACGTAAGAAGGTTCAAGTCAAAACTTCTAAAAAACAGTCATTTACTTCCACATCAAAAGATGAAAACGTTTAAAGTCACAAGAAAAGTTCGAAGGAACCGGAAAATATTAGCTCACCAGTCCGTGTTATTAAAGAATCTTGCAAAGATGAAGAACCTGGAGCATGGATGGAAGAAAACTATTTTAGGAAGATCACAAATTTATCTTGACATTCAGCGCTATTCAACAAAGATCTGACTTGAATTGCTACTATGGCAAAATTTTCTCTTAGCTTCCTAGTGAGAATAATAAAGCTATGCTGAGTAAGGAAACAATTCATTTTCTTAGGTCATAAATTCCAGACCATCTACATTTCAGTGAAAAATTGATCCCTAACTAAATACATGATGACACCTTAGGGATTTGAATACTTTACGTATCAATACTGAAAACTTAATCAAGTGTCCATCGTTAAGGGATCTTGTTAAGTAAATGAATATATAAAAAATTTCCTCAAAGAATAATTAGAAAATATGTTTTTCTCTCTAAATCTTATTTTAAAGCTCCTGTTTTTATGTACACTGTCTCTGATATATAAATCTTAAAAATTAACCAGTGGGAAAAATCCAATTTATTCCAATATTTATGCTGCATTCCTGTATCTTAAGAGCTTGCTAATTTTAATGAATTTGTTGTCCTTAAGCATATGATTTCCAAAAGTTGAACTAGATATATATATTATCTTTAAAATATCCAATGCTATCCAAATACTGAATTTCAAGATATTTTTCTAATATATTTTGGAATTACATTAAATGTATCATATAGCACTCTTCGTAATTTTATCGTTTTTAAAAATATTTTTTAATTCTTTTAGTAACTTAAATGTACGAAATAGCAATTTATTGTATAAAGTAATTAAATATTTACCTTTATAATTGTATTTAAAAATTGTTTTTTTTTAATTATATTCAGATGTAAGCCCTTAAAAATTTATTAAGTGCCTTAATTCACCATAGTTTTAAAACTAGAATAATCTTTCATAAAATTTCTAATAAACTGCAACAATTTTATAAGAATTTTCTGAATATTGTATTTAATATTAAAGATAATAAAATATAGTAAAATTAATTTGTACCCAATTTTGTGTTGTTATTGATATGAATCTTTCTCCCAAAAAATCATCTGTCCTTGGTAGCCTAGTGGTCATGGTCGCGGACTCGAGGCCGTTGGTTTTTGTCGAAATATGGGTTCGAGCTTTGATGCCACTAAAGACCCGCCGAGTATCCGGAGCTCATGCAAGTTAAATTTGTCGAGGCTCAAATTCCCCCTTTGATGTGGTGTGGAAGTTAGGAGAGGGAAGTGCCAGTTCAGGTGTCATACTCTTCATATAGCCAAGGCTCAAAATTATGAAGTCCGTCACCAATAACCCTAGTGTTGCTTCTAGTGAAATGTTAATGAAGCCTAACCGAATCCAAAAAATCCTTAACAGGTAATTGAAGAGAAATATTAATTAAATTAAATAAGACAGAGACAACTCGACGCAAATTGATAAACGCAACTCGATGCGCCACCAATCGAACTTTGATTTGGCAGCAAACGGACTCAAAATCAAAACTATTCTATAAACAACAGTCAGATTTGTTTATCGCATTTTAACAGACTCAGTAACACAATGGTAGTATCAAGTTGCCTTAAAAACATTCGCTATTTAAAAAAAAGGTATTTTTGAACCATTCACGTATTAGTACTGACGTTATAAGTATTTCAGCAGTATTTCATAATAGAGCTTTTATGAACAATTTTGTTATTAAAATAATAAGTCCTGAAACTCAATTCTCATAAAATTGTGAAAGATAATCTCCATGTAACATTTTACCAAGAAAAATAAGATATCGAGCGTTTTGTATCACTTTATACAAAAGTGTTATAAAAAATATTCATCTCAAATAAAAATGTTTCTTCTGTAACAAGAAAGGATGATAAAATACATAAAGAATAAACAAAATAATGAATTTAATTACGTTAGTGTAAACTAACACAATTAAATATTGACTTTTAAATCTCATTGGAAATTCACGCATTTATAAGATGAGTACGTAAAACGACGTTTCAATAAAAGAAATTTACTATTTATTTTAATCACTCAAATAATGTCTTCTTTTCTCGTGTAATGTCTTTTGAAGATAGAGAAAAAAAGTTGAATAACCATCTATGTTATTTTAAAATTCACCTAACCTTCAGAAGAGCAGCCTAGATTTTTTATAAGAACTTGCTTTGATTCCCTCCCCTCCCTCTAAAAAATGTACAATCGCAACAGGTGTTTTCCCTTGGAAAATGTCTATTTTTAAAAAGAGAAGAAAATACCTGAACCTTCCAAGAAATCAGTTTTACGATCGATATACCAAGAATTCTTTTTTTTTTTTTTTTTTCCCCATCCTCCAACAGAAGAACAGAATAAAATAGAAGCAGTGAAAGGAAATATTAGAAGCAACAGGCAGTGAAAAAAAACCAATAGGATTTCTTGCAAATGTTTGCCTCCTGTGTATGCTCATGATATAAAAAATTATCAACGAAAACCAAGTAAATAACCCTAAAGGTATCTCTTTATTTACGTTTTTAGAGTGGAGTTAATTTCTTTCTTATCATGTTTCGTGAATCTGGCATTTCTAGTTTAAAAATAGGAGTTTCATACTCTTTACACTCATTTAGAAGCCTTCGCGCTCCAAATGAAACTAAGAGGAAAAAACAGTGAGATATCCATGTCTTAAAATTGAAGCCGATTAAATAGCATTCCTAAAAAGTATAAATAAGATTCTATATTTTGTGCTATCTTACCGTGTGTGAATTTAAATAAATATTTTTGAGAACAGGCTATTTTTTAATAATTATGAGATGCTAATTAACGAAGAAGCTTTATTTTCTTTACTATTTTATTTCGTATGTTCAAAAAGAATGGAAGATTTTCCATTACATTATACTGATGTATTTCTGGAATTATATATATATATATATATATACGGAATCATGTACGTCTTAAAATTAGTCTCCAATGAAGTTTCCTTATTTTCAAATACATTCGTAGCAAATGACTAACATCTAGTTAGTTTTATTTCTTATAGTAAAAAAAGAACTGTGCTATACCTTTCACAATTATATAGGTCACCTGAATCACAGAAAGATTTTTCTCATTTCAAATAAGAATTAAGGCTTTAGAATTTCATTCATTAGAGAAATATGTTTTCCTTCATTATAATTTGAGAATCACACCTGTGCAAGTTATATATTCAGTTGGTATTGTTCTTCCTTATCATGGCAGGAAAAGACATTTCATAATCCCTTGAAAACTTAAAGAAAACAGCTTGTTTGCAGAATACTTTTTCTCTATTTTAGTTGGAGGTTTAGGTACCGAATAGATATCACGTTTTCATATTAATTCATTATAGCTGACGTATTCATAATATCCATTCCTTATTCCTTTCCACTCATTCCTTTTAAGGGTTAATTAACATAGTTAATTAACGTTCCAAGACAGAGGTTCTCCATTATAAAATCCTAAATCCTTTAGTATATCTGATTTCTCATCTTAAAAGCAGACTAAATATAAAATTTCGTAAATTTCTGCAGGTAAGTTTTTAAGAGTTAAAGGAGCTTAAAAGGACTTTATATATATATATATATATATATATATATATATATATATATATATATAAAGTAGGATTAGAATTTCCATTTTTAAATAGTTGATTTTGTAAGTTCTTGGTTATAATTTTTTCAGTTTTCTTAATCGTTGTTTTGGCTTCTTATTATTATAGAAGTATTCTTATTATTATAGAGGTAGAGTTCGCTTTCTGTCAAGTTTTTTTGGAGTTTAGCGTCTGCATTCTGGTAATGCTTGAACTCAATTCTATGTGCGAAGATTGATGGTGCTTTGTTAAGTAGCATATATTTGACTCATTTTTATGATTTTTCAAGTATTTTTAAGACTTGTAATGACAGTATTAATGAGTAAATAAAGTGAGTAATTATTTTTTCTCAATTTGAATATTTTGTGTTTATAATTTTTTTAAATATATTTGATTTTCTTTCTATTACTGTTTATAGAATTTAATGCACGGATAATTATGTTTGGAATTTTTTTATTTTCCTTTTAAAAGTGTTATAAATTTTTCTTCGGATTTAAATTTTCAAAATTTATTCAATTTATGTTTTTCGGTGTTATAACCATTTTAATAATATATATTGTTGGGGGAGATAGATAGGCTTATAATTCTAGAATAACCCTGCTTACAATCTATAGCCTATTATAACAATAAATGTATTATTCTCTATTTTTGTATTTTTCAAAAACTTTTAAGATTTCTTAAAATTTATTTATATTTCATTTTCTCTGCTGTTCTGATTCATAATTTTACATTACATACACACACGCACGCACGCACACACACACACACACACACATATATATATATATATATATATATATATCCATATTCCTTTACCCTGAAAATCTCAAAAGCTAATAATTGTATCAAATAAAATATTTAGAACATAATTTATTTAAGTCTTTCTCTACTGAATTATGCAAAAAAAAAAAATCTGAATTTTGTAATAAGAATAAAATTAAGTAACTGCAATGGGTTATTCAATCGCACCACAGTTTTCTTCCATCTAAGCCCTTGACATTGATATAGTAATAATGGTTTAATCTGGTATTCTATGGATAGGGGCATTTTATAATTGGATACCGATCCAGCCAATCACTATTAGATTTTTTCTGTGGATTAGGGAGTTCGTTGACCTTGACCTCAAAGTCGCGACACAACGCAGCTCACATTTTCATCCATTATTTGTTGTAACTGTCCATTTTCCTTTCAGTACAGTGCTTTATTTTTGCAATGTTTTCTAGGGGATTATATATAACATTTCCACAATATTACAACTTTATGTCTACAATGTTCAGTACATTAAAATGTTCTTAAAATCCCCCAGCAAGTATTCTTGAAGTTCTATTAAAATAAATAAATGTGAACATGTGACTAGATAAGCACTCATCACAATTTGTTTCAAATTTTATTGTACTGTAATTCTTTTTGCTGTGATTTTTATATCAATACAAGAATATTCAATTAATGTTCAATGTTTGTTTTCATTTTTGTAGTAGCCCAATGGAAGAAATATTTTATTTGGTATTTATATCATCTACATAGGTTTATAATAAGCATAAGCACATAAAAAGGTTTTAATGGTTTAAATTTTTATCTTAAGTGATTTATCTTTGATACTCTCGTTAATCAATCTCGATATCAATGCTCGATAATACGACAAAATCACTAATCTGGAATAGCCGTGGTCCGAACGTGCCGGAATAAAGATCACTTATAATAATCAATTTTGTCCAGCTGCAAAGAACAATTTTTTTTCATTGACTTTTTATTCGATGACTCTGCATTCAGATTACACATTTAAGCTCATAATCATAGTGATTAAGATAAATCACATTATTAACATGCTTAATTTAGTGTTTCATTTAAAATATATATCATTCAGTTCATTCTTATATTTATTTAATTAGCTCTTGATATTATTTCTTTATTGGCATGATGTAAATAAAATGCGTATAAAAATTACTGTTAAGTAATCCTACAACACCAATTAATTCAGTTCTAAGGTATTTGACAGAGATCGGTCTCTTTAATAAATGTCTAAATCTTATCTGCGTAACGGTTGACAAAGTAGCAGTGAAAATACATACTTCGAAAAAATTGTTTTCAATGTGAGTTCAGCGCGTACTTAGAAGCAACATAAAGTGTATTTGCGTTGTGCCTCATAAATTTGAGCCTTGGTTAAGTGATTATTATAACATTTGAGATATCAACATACTTCTGAACTTCCACACCGAGTTAAAATGAGAATATTAGGCCTAGACAGATTTAACGCACATCAGCCTTGCAACACGACTAGTCTATAGTGGAATCACGGCTTAAACCGTTTTGATGGATGCAACGTCTGTCTTGAGCTACATGAAAGAGAGAGATGATAATTATTTTGATATCGCTTTGACTCTATTTCCAATTGTCTGGAACATTACATTCGATTGTATGTATTAAACTATTAATTTTTCCTTGGTTTGATTTCTATTTCTGATAAAATTACATTATTCCTTGACAATACGAGTTCAGTTAAAATGCTTATGAATACTACTCAATCTAATTATCAATAATTAATGCTAAAAAAATATGACTTTTCAACTGTTGTTAATATGCAATAACATCTAATTGACAAAATAATACACTATTTTAACACGTAAGATCTACAATCTGCTAGCTAGAAAAGTTTTTTTATTTGTTCTCTAAATATTCATAATCTTACTTCAGTATTATAAAATAAAACATGAGAGAGTAATATATAAATTTTTACTGGTTATTAACAACATGTATCTCAAATTTTGGCAACTTCTGATCTTTTATTTGCAGTCTTACTAATAAAATCCAGTTCTTATTCTCTTATGTATTTGGCTTTGTTTTCAATTGCATATATTATTTCTAATTAAGAAATAGAGCTATAAACTCGCTTCTTATACTTAAATATTTACTGTGGAAAATACTTTAGCTTTTATCTATAGTGTAGACAAAGTGAATATTAATGCAATTCGTAAAATTTTCCTCTTCTGATAATCACGTAACACTCTTAAAAGCCTTCTGAAACCTCCTTTTTCGTCAATCTTTTCCGAATTCCTTTTTTTAAAAAGAATTACGGATAACTACTAAGTTTCAAACCATTCTGAAAGTTATTTTCGGGTAATTTAAATTCTTTGTGAAAGTGCTGCACATTCCTAGTGTAGATGCACTCAAACTTTTACCGTATGCTGTGCTTAAAATGGGCACTTAAGTATTAGATGAATCTCATGAAATAGAATTTAAAATTTTTATCTTTAGATACCTTACAGTAATATGGTTGAAATAGCTTATTGTTTGCTGCTTTTCTTGTTGTTTCACATTATAAAATTATTTTTTTCCCTAAGAACTAAATGTCATTAAAATTAGGTAAATTTTTTTTCCAAATCTAATTGGTACAAAATTTTAATTGCTACAATTTTGTCTTAGTTTCATGTACTGATGGAAATATAAATAATTTTTTTTGTAAAAAAAAGTAAGTGGAATGAAGGAGAGAAACTTACCTTAATTTTCACTGATAAGATCCCATCTGTCTGGAACACTGATTCATTTCTATCACATATCAGAAGGATACTTGTTTTTTTTTAAATGTTTCACCACATTGAAGAAATAGATCTTTTAATTTTGAGTAATCTTTCTGCATTTTCCATCAAAACACAATTCGAGTGCAACAAAATATACAACCTGCTTAGTTATATCACGAACAAAAACAAATTAGATTAAAATAAATATATAATACAATAATCAAACTTAACTGGATTCTATTGTGTGATAATTCCGTATAACTGAAAGAAATACAAGTGAATTTACAATGAAACAGAGTTTGCCAAAATGAAAGATGTATGTTTACCTTAATTCACAAAATGAGGTCCCAACAGCCAGAAAGGACAACTTGTTCCTACAACATTTCTGTTGGGACATAAATTTCAGTCTTACTCTCACCACATGACAGAAATTTCCATGCTAACTAGCTCTGTTGTCTTGTGTTTTTCTCCCTGATGATTCACTCACTTAAAATGACTCATAGCTGAATGAAACAACTCTTGCTTACCTTGGAAAAATTTATGCCATTTACCGAGTTAACGGTTGGAAGATTTGACTAAATGGTACAACAATGGCTACATATTTCTTAATTATAGGGGCTTAGGGAATCATGTATGGCCAGAAAATGTATAGTTTCATACTTTAAAATTACAGTTCCGCCCTCGTAATCAATTGAAATTCACCTCAAAATTCACGTAATAAAGAGCACACTTGATATGTGTATTATTTGTATGTTTTTGTTGGCTTTATATACGATTATAAATTTCTTAAAAATAGAGGTGAGGTCAACGCTGAAAACTGAATGCTGGGTTAAACACTAAGGAAAAAAATATTTTTATTTTTTGCAGTTATAATATATGAGTGTTTTGAAAATTTTGCTAAGAAACTTTAATAATGATAGAAAAGGGCTCCTTTATGTTTTGAAGAATTGTGTCTTGTGTATTCTTAAAACCTAACTTATTTATATCCATAAGTGAACGAAAATTTAAGTTATCAAATAACTTCTACAATTAGTCATACTTCTAAAAGAAGGGTAGCTTAGCTTTCTGTTATTAATTTAGAACCACACAAGTTTGCACATGCGTTGTTAATTGAATTAATTCATAACTTTAAATAAGCATTATTTATTTTTTCCTACGTTTAAAAGGAAACCAATTTAGAAGGATTTTATTTGAAAAGAAATTAAAGAATATTTATCTTTTTTTCTTGCAAATTACATTTTCGAATATTGACATCTTAGTGATAAAAATTGCGGATGTGACGGTTTTAAACTTTTTGAAAGATGTTTCATGTGATAACACATTTAAAAAATCTGTTAAAAATTATACGCAATGATAACATCTTTATTTAACAATACTTAAAGATGTAGGAAATTCCATTGAAATATACAGAAACAGGAAAGACCAGGTAGAAAAACCAATGAAACAGAAAAACAGTAAGCAAAATATCCATTTAATTTGGGAAGAGATTATTTGTTTAAATGCATTCTTATAAAAATGTTTCAAGATACAGTAACGATAAGTAATATTATAAACTATTGAATTATGTATGCTGTGAATTTCTGTAGATGATCCCAAACTTTTACTTAGCAGATTAAACTTTCAATGGAAATTTTGAAGTAGATTTAGTAATATTGTAAGTCTAAATAACTTCTTTCTCTATATTAGAATTTGGAATCAATACACTTATAAATTGAGCTACTTTACACTGATGATTAGGAAATCTTAAGAATGGAGTGCAACTGGATCCAGAATTGCTTTTCTGCCAGCCATTTCATTAAGAGAAATCCTCTTAGTCTTCATTTATTTAAATGTAAAAAAAGTAGAAAAACTAGTTTCTATTTTCACTTTGAAAAGGTGGTAGTCCTTACCAGCACAGGTACTCAAAAGTTTGAGTAAGAAGGAAAAGCATTTTTAAAGTGATCCAAATTTACATTTTAGGTCAGTTACAATTAAATAAATTTTTTTCTCTTTTCAATAGCAATAAGAAAGCTTGAAAAGTTTCTAATCGATGAAACTTGAATTTTTTTTATCACTAATGGAGCATTAAGCATATTACTTATAACCAGCTGATAATACCATTTAGTAATGCTATCCATTAAAAGTGAGGTAAAGCTCAAACAATGAAAGGACGAAATTAAAATTAAAGAAATAAAATAGCTTAAAAACGACTAACTGATTGAATTACTTAGAATACCATTTGCAAGAACACATTTGAAAAAGACAATTTTTTATAGTTCACATGAAGTTTCGACTACAAAATTATTTGATTTTTTTAAAAATTATAGTTGAAACTCCTATTTATTAATGTGACCTCGGTAGCCCAATGGTCATGGTCGTGGACTCGTTGCCCGAGGATTCCGACGAGTCGTGGATTCCAGCCTTGATGCCACAAAGGACCCGCAGTATAGCTGGGGTTGATACACGTTAAATCTGCCGAGGCTTAAAGTCATCCGTTAGCATGGTGTGGAATTTACAAGAAGAGGGACCAAATCAGGTGTTGTCTTCGTTTCTTGACCATCTTCAAAATTACGAGCTCCATTGCCAATAGCCCTCTTGTGTCTTCTACTGCGAAGTTAATAAAACCAAACATATTTATTAATAATTTTCTAAAAGAATTTTTTTAAAGTTACAGCTGGTTAAATCTACTTCAAAATATAATCTGCCAAAAGTGTAAACAATTATAAGAAAGAAAGAAGTAGTAATGAAGATCTTACATAAGGTGAAGTGATATTCTATCTTAAAAATAACGAATTTTGCTTTAGATAATAAATTCATGAATTCTCAGACAATAATCATAATATCTAATAGGACACGATTTATGTCATAATATATATATTTTCAGCAACGAATAAATACGTCAGTCCTAAAATCCGAAAAATATATTTTTCATTTAATAATAAAAATTTGTCATAAATTTATGTGGCATTTGTTTTAAAATTTCCTTAATTTCTATACGACACAAGCATTAATAATAATTTTCTATATCATCTATTCATTGGAGGTTCAGTTGTAATAGTATTATAGCTTAAAAATGCTTTCTGTTCGTTTCACTCAAACAAGGCTGATTCTGCTTAAAGACGGCATCAGATTTGCTTTAGGTTTAATATCCTTAATCTGGTGTTTCCAATATTCAAATCTAATATTTATCCACAAAAAGAGTTTTCATAAAATTCTCTTGATTAATGCGTGCATCTCTCACATCATATTTATTCTGAGTATACCTTTGAATATATTTCTTATTTTGCTTAAATACTGTTTATCAAATTAAAAATAATAACATTTAATCAAATTTTGCAAAAAACTAAGCTTAAAGAAACACTTCAGTAATATGCTTTTTAGATGAAAATAGTATTATCTGAGCATTTTACAGAACAAATTTTTAAACTTCAGCTTTGTTTTTACTAAGATGCTTCTTAAGATTGGGTGAGAACATTATGTATTCTAATATTTAATTTTAATTGTTAATTTTTACTTTTATTCATTTGAATGTACCTTTTCATACCTTCCTTAGAAATTCCAAAATTATTTAAAAAATCGAATTGATGTTAATGTCTTTAAATCTACCTATAAAATATATTCATTCCGTTTTTCATTTAAATACTCTTGATTATAATTTAAATTTTGCATTCAAAATTAGAAAAATATAAGTATTCTGAAGAACTACGAGTATTTTAAAATATCTAGTTTGAGAGAAATAATAAGTCACGATACTTAGAAATGAAATTATTATTTATTCACCCTTAAAATATTATCTTTTCAAAGAATAGTACATAGATTTATTCTTGCAATTTTTAAAAATATGTAATGGTTCTTCGTAGTTATGGCCTCGGGATAAACTATACTAATTTATAATGTACGTTCTATAAATAAAAAAAAAAAATAACACAAATTGATTGGCTAAATTGCATTTTTGTTTTTATTTATTCACTTTGTAGTAAATGGCTAACAAAATAGTTAAAAAAGAGTATAAATTGTCCAAACAGATAACACGATTCATTTCTAATTCTAATTTAATGGCGTTAGTTGTATGTCTATCTTAATAAGACTTCGATCACTTTTTTCATGTTGTTTGAATCAATTTGAATGAGACCTCAAAATTCTTATCTTTAAGCCTCTCAGAACATTTGCACATATAGAAATATTCAAGTATCCTTTTCCTTCACAAACTGTTCTCTCGGGTAGCTCTTTCAGAACAAACAACGAAAGTTTCGAAAAAGTGGATCATTTATTAGGGTATTATCTGCCTTTTTAGATGTCTATTTGCCCCTTAGGAAGGCTAAACTGCTCATCCGAAAGTACAGTAGCACTCTTAAAATCTTCTTTTCAACGCTGTAGCCAGTTTACTTTCAAAAATATTCCCTTGTTGATTTTCCGAACACTGTTCGATGTCCTTTTTAAGGTTTTATCAAGAGCGTATACTTCTAAATGGTGAAAGAATGGCGCAAGCCTCTATCCTGTTATCTACGCCTAAGAGTGACATATAATGAATGTGAGAATAATGCTTCTCTGAATGTTTGTTTCCTACTTTGAAATTATTTATTTACAGATCTGCTACATAGATTTAAAAGTGAAACATATTTTACACGTTAATATATTGTTTCATCCTAAAGATATTGTTAAATGTGAACGAAATAATATTTCTATTAAAATATGGAATAATCTAATAAATTAAATGATACTCATCATGGATTAAAGGTTTATAGTTGTTATTTTAAATTATGGGAGAAATGTAGAATTGTATCACTTATGAGAAAATTTATAAAAATTAATATTTTCAAACGACACTTAAGAAACTTAAAAGGATTACTCTACAGAAAATAATTATTTTCTTTACGCTATTAATACGTTAGAAAGCTATTTTATGGGAAGAAAGAAAATTACATTAAAGAATTTTCAAAACACAGAGACTATAAAACGTGTTTGACAAACTGTTGCTTATTATAAAAATTGAAATATGTGTATGCATAACTTTATCTTTTATGAAGTGAACTTGACAGAACAAAAAAGATATTTAAATGCAAAAATTATTGTTAGAAACAGAAAAATATTTTTATAATATATAAAAATTATTTTAAACGCTTTTTTTACTTCGAGATCACACTCTAAATATATATTTGAATGAAATCATCGTTTATATCCTGGATAACTACAGCAGGTTTTTGTGTCTTATATAATATTAGAGCTCTAAGGTGGTCTAATGTCTTATTTTACTCCTATTATTATTAATTAATCAATTAGCTGTGCATTTCGAAACAACAGCCGGATTGGCTATAGTATAAAATTGGATTGCTTTTGCAAATTCGCGATTTTAAATTTTTCTGAGGTTGCGTTTTTCATTTTATTTTATCACTGTTGTGTTCGTACAAGATGTTTAACTCATGATTATTAAATAAACAGTTCTTTTAAACTAATAGAAAGGTGGTAAATTTAAGGAATTTGTTCTTAAAGTAAAATTATCTTTGTATCCTATACAACAGTGGTCAAAATTCTTTCACTACTCTCTTAAAATGAAATGTACATGTTTTTTTTTTCCCCTAGATTATTGCTCAGTTAATTATTTAGTATCAAATTCGTAACATAAGTATACACAACACTGCAAGAAAAGAAAAACTATTTTGAAACTGTTTTTTTTTAAGCTATTTTTTTTTACTAATTTATTTTCAAAAGTTTTAATAAACATTTTAATACAAAAAAGCGGAAGAAAATATAAAGCTCTGATTCCCAAATTTAAAATTGACTTTAAATTTAATATTTTTAATATGAAAGCGCAACATTAATCCTAAAAATATTAGTAAATTAACAATGAAATTATTCATAGATTATCAAGATATCAAAGTTTTTTAAAAGTTACTAGATCATTATTCGCTGAGTTAATTCTATAACATAAATTTCGAATCGTAAGTGCCACAACACTGAAAGAAAATAAATGCTTTTTTTAAGATTTTTTAATAATTCATTTTGAAAAGGTTTGAATAAACATTTCAACTATGGAAACAGAAAGAGAGAGAGAGGGAAAGAACATATAAAACTCTGACTCTCATGCTGTGTGCAGATCTTAACTTCTCAAGCAACATTATGTTTGATTAAAACTCATAAACATGTAAATATGAAACAGAATAAAAATTATCAGAATCTTAATAATTTAAAATTCGCTACTTGTAAAGAAAAAAATGTAAGCTGAATTGCTAGCCTTTCAATTCAAAACTGTAAGCCTAGCCTTCTTAATAATACGCCTTTCAACTTATAAATAAGAAATATTAAAAAAATATTTTAATAAAAATACATCCAAATAACTAACAACAATAAAATCATAATGTAAATCTTCATTGTGAAAAAGTAATATTCATCCTAAAAGATATAATAACTCAAATAAGGGAATGATTAATTAAATATCAGAATTGGAAACTTTGTTACTCGGCTAAAATAAACACGTATTAAAAAGTAGGAAAGATCTTAGTTATTCCATTGATTTATATATTTAACCAACGTTATTTATATTTTTATAGAGCTTTGTTATCATAAAGCTTAATTCAATAATTATTGTTATAAACTGATATTTAATAATCTCATTTCTAAGTACAATACACCAAATATATTCTGGGATATTAATTTAGGATTTTGTTATTTGACGTAATATATAAAATTAACGTATTCCTGCTATTACTGTAATCTAGGTTTTTAATTGTTTCTAAATAATAATGCTAGTTAATTTGTAAAATTTTAATAAATAAATTTCAGTTTCATTATATAATAATGTGGATAATTTTTTATTCACTTTAAAAATAGGCATACATTGAGAATTTATATATATATATATATATTTATACTAGTCCCTAAAATTAATAATGTACTATAGTCAAAATTTATCTAACATGCATATGCGAAAAAAGTTCTCTTAATAAACTGCGTTTTGAGTATGTGTATAAGAGAACATCTTTGGAATTACTCAACGAAAATAATCATTTTTATTAAGAATTATCATTATAAACTTCCATCTGTGTTTTAAATATTACTTAAGAACATACTAATAGAATACGTTGTTCAAGCAAACCGAAAAGTGCTTTCGTTAGCATTGATTATTGTAGAATCAACAAAAACACGGTGGCTGGTTATAAACTTATACTTATGGATAAAAGTAATGTTAAACAAATGTAAATATCGATATTTTCCTGCAATGTATGTAGTGCTGAATACCGTCGGCAGCTTGCCAAAATAAGCATAAAAAAGAATTACTTTTGCGTGATGCGCTTCGAAACGACATTATTGATTGATTTCATTTCCTACCTCTCTTTTATATACGTAAGAATTTATTAAAATTCAGGTATATGGCAAGGCTAATGATCGAATTGAAAGTAATATTCTTTTCTGTTTCAACTTTATTTTTCACTTTCACTATAGGTCCTTTAGTGTAGTTTTTAGTCATAAATATATATTAATTAAATACTTTCAGTTATATATATATATATATATATACTTTTAAATTAGTAAATCTGAAAAATACTCATAAATATCCATTGTCAAGTTTAATTTAAAAATTCTTATTATATTTCAAGATTAAATCTTTGATTTTCATAAATTTCACAGGTAAGCGATATTTTGTGAAATTATTTCTATATATATAAAATTATTATTAAATAAATATTTCCAACGTTAAATGAGTAGTAAAATTATTTAAATAAACAATTCTTATTAACAAATTAAAAGAGAATTTAACATACGCAACACACATATGAGATCGTGTGGTTATTAAATAACAAGACTGACGATGTAAAACATTTTATTTTGATATCATATATATTTACGTATATTTGATATAATATATATTCTATTTTGATATCATATTATTACTTATTATCATCTTCAATATACACCCTTCCTCTATCCCTGCAACGCTTCATGCGAATTTTCCCTTTTTCGAAGCAGTGCTGAAAGTCTTCTGTCAATTCCTTCAAGACAAGTGCCGCATTTACTTTCGTAGCTTCAACGACTCAAATCTTGTTCCATTTAATGAAGATTTCACCTTAGGAAACTGATGGATTTTGCATGAGGAAAGATCCGGCGAATAAGGCGTATGGTCTAATATTGGGATGCAGTACTTGTCTCGAAACCTAATAACATATAAACAAATAATATGGAATGAGCTGGCACATTATCTTGGTGGAACAAATTACTTTATGGATTCTTTGTCAATTCCTACAGTCTCACCAATCACACAAATACTTAACTGACGGTCAGATAGTGATAGATAACCAATTTTTTCAATATTGTCATTCGCGTGTGATGTGGGAAGGCCCCCCGGGTGGGAATCCCCTTCCTCGTCTTCTCGGTCATCTTGAAAACACTTAACCTCTCAAAAACACGTGCATGCGATGAACATTCATCGTCATACACTTCTTTCAATAAATTATAGGTTTCAGTAGCGTTTTTCTAAGTTTTATGTGAAATTTCACAAAAATGCATTGCTCACTTATCATTAATAACTTTAATGCGAAAGAAGGCTTCGGTTATAGGGATTTTTTTACAGAAGCGAGAGGCACTGCATTCGAAAGAGATGGCTTAACACGAAACAGCTGTAGGTCTCTGGTGTTTTGCGCATGCGTTCTTCTGTAGCAGCGTCAGCCTCGTTATTGAATAACTACATCTCGTATATACAATATATTATGGTTTCATATGGATCATCCTATAATGTATACAATTAAGGAATTTAGATCTTTTTCGCAATGACCTCCTTATTTTTTGAATTTTATATATATATATATATATATATATATATGATGCGTGCGTGCGTGTGTGTGAGTGTGTCCAAAGCTCAAAATTAAACTCCAACAGAGAATTTTGACGAACGAAGGAAATCATTAACGGGGGATTTGAAACAAACCTCGGCGTGTAACGATGCACAATGATAAAAACAATGCGTATTGAACAAATTTAACGGCAATGAATAAACTATTCTAGGGAAGCAAAAAAATGCTATACATCGTAAAGGTATAAGAAATAATAAGAGTAGAAAAATTTCTGATATTCTGCGAAAATTAAAGTCTATAGCGCAAGTACCAAATCTAGTCATTCTACGCCAAGCAAATAGTGGAACAAAAGAAGACCAAACAAGGAAAAACAGGCACTAGTCTTTAAACGGACATCATCGTGAAAAATATCTAAGAAATGAGAAAAATGTCTCTCAGAAAGGGTGAAAGTCAACAGTGAGAAGAATGGGTCACCATTATGGGATTATTGAGCATTTTGTACCAACTCCAGATCAAAAGGTTATTAAACTTCACACAAGAAGACTGAACACACATAACCAACAATAATAATATTTTATTAAGAACACTTAAGAGATGTTGAAATGAAAAAAAAACAAAAGAAGTCAACTTGATCAGCTTACAAAGAGGAAGAAAACGAAAATGGTGGAGAGAACCAAATGACTTCCTCGGCGATTCATCTCTCTTTCTCTCTGCTTGCGTTCCAGTGCTACCTTGAACAGCGGTAGCAGAAGTACTTAGTTCACTTCAACTTCGGTCTACTTTAGCTGGCTTACTTTGCCAAAATGGCCGGCTCGTTCTCTCAGTGGTAGAGTGGCGGCAAGCTTACACAGTAACTACAAGTCGCTACACATTTAATGAAACGTTTTATTACAATATCTTTCTTAGCAATACATTATACGTTTAACTGCGTCAATTCACAAAGTATTTCATAAAGTATGCAATACGAATTTTAATTCATAGTAAGAATAAAAGAATAAAATGCATTTTGAGTATCTGCAAAATACAATTATTCTAAAAATATGAAAATATTAAACTGTGCATATGTTTTCTTGAATAGTTTTTAAATGGTACTTAATAGCTAAAAACAGCTTGAAATGAGTCACTTTGTATTACGTTATATTTACTAATGTAATAAATATTTCATTAATAATTTTTATAACAAATTGCTTTATAATTCACGTATAACTTCCTCTGTATATAACTGCACATAAATACAGGTTGGAACAAAAGTTGAACATCAGAAAATTTAATATAAAATGAACTAATTGACTTAGGAGAGTGTAGTTCAGGACCATAATACTTAGCATGCTGAAAGGAGTTAATTGAGAAAATGAGAAATAGTCTCGAATTCCATCCATGGAGGGCATTATATCTTAAAAACTGCAAAAATTAAACTCATTATCAAAAATTTGGCACTTCATCATTTATATGCACAAACCAGAGGAGCCATATTTCAATGTCTGTGCCCTTTATGGATCAAACTTCTTGTCGACATTTTTGTCAAACAGTGCCCGAACTAATATTTTAAAAGGAAAAAACACAAATCCCAGGTCATACAGTGGCATGTATAGACAAAATTTGAAACTTTGTTTCTTTTATTTGCTCAAGCAAACACTTTTCTTCATGTGAAATAGTTTCGTCCAAACTTTATTGCAGTAAGCCATCAAATAGATTTTATATTCAATTTTAAAATGTGTCAGAGACTTGCTTCACTCAGTATATTTTGTCTATGAATAGCTCAATAGTAATAATAAACGCCATATCAATATAATAAACGCTAAGAAACTTTACATTAATTGCTTAAGACATTGATTATAAGCTATTTTATAAACATATAATTCAGTTTAATTCGAAAAAAAGGTTTATTTTTTTAAAAATCTCTCTTATGTATATGCATAATATATTTGTATTACTAACTGCATTGTACTTCATTGTATAAATAAAACAATCCAAAATGAGCTTTTTAATCATTTAACTTAATGCAAATATAATTAAATGAATATGGAATGACACAAAACTTACGAAAATTGTCATAAGGGTTTTCTTTGTGTTATAAAAAGATTCTTATCTTTTAAAATTCATGTTTAGAGATGTAAAAAAATAATTAAAATTCTTTTTTAAATTTCTTGCATTTTCCATGGCTAAAAATAATCTAAAAACATAGAATTAAAACGTTTAAAATCATCTTTTTGTTTTATACTTTTATATAAAATAGTAGTTTGCTATAATTTTTTTTTTCTTTTTTTTTTCTATTTAATTCATAAAATTAAATAGTTTTTTTATGCAATTTTTTTTCTAGAAACTGTTTACTTTCAAGTACTTAACAGCATAATAATTTCGCCGAACTGATGGTTTTTATATTAAGTAACAAATTAAAATTCCATGTTTAATACATGATATTTGACATTACTTCCATATTAATTTCATAACAAATTTCATTCTCTATTGAATTATCCTTCCAAATGAAAGCATAATATCTATAAGTTCCACTCTAGCTCTGATTAATCCATTATTCTTATCTGCTCCAGAACCAACAACAGACGCTTCTGTAGGGAATTTCACGAACTCTCCACGTCTTAAATAAGGCATGGGAATTTAGTACTTCTAGTCGTTTAGCCGGAGGCTCATCAATAATCAGATTTACAAGCTCTTTATTTTCACATGCGATAAGTAAGTTTGGTAATTAAGAATTCTGTCAAGTTACTGGCAATAAAGAAAAGGATAGAAATGTGTAAAAACTCTGTTAAAATTTTGAATATGTATGATTACATTAAATATATGTTGCATTATCCTCTTTATTCAAGAAAGAGAAGATAAATTCCCTTTACCTCTCAAGTCTCATTATGAGAAATATTTTTCTTTGATTGAATTTTCTTCTTTAATTTAAATATTTTCTAGGATAACAACAATTAAATTAATATATTATTTTATAAGTTCATCGTAAACTCTTATCCCGGTACGCTGATTAGAGATCTCAAAACACAAAAACAATTCAAGAATTTGATACATTTTACTCTACTTTAAGGTATAAATTCATTATAAACCCAAACAAAGGACTCCATCAATCCTAATAAACTACAAATACCACATACGTTGTCATTACAAAAGTCTTCTTAGGTTCTTTTTAAAATTCAAAAGTACATTATTCAAAATTTCAATATTCAAAAGTACGTTAGACTCTTCATACATTCTTGTAAAACGTTTTTTTTTATTTTTCCCTGTGAGTCGAGAGGCCGTGGTAGCCTAGTGGTCATGGTCCCGAACCAGTAACCGATGGTATTCGTCGAGTTGTGAGTTCGAGCCCTGATGCCCTTAAAGACATGTCGGAAAGCCGGAGCTGATGCACATTAAATTTGTAGGTGTCCCAAGTCCTACTGTTGGCGTAGTAAGGAAATTTGAAAAGAAAGATGCAGTTCAGGAGTTGTCCTCGTCACCTGTCCGAAGTTCAAAATTACGAGGTCCGTTCGCCATTATCCCTTGTGTTGTTCCTCAGTTCGACGTTGATAAATACTCACGCACACCTGTGTGAGTCGGTATATAGTTGAAAAAGTATTATTGAAAGTAATGAAGTATAGATACTTGTAATTTTATAATCAATATTTTTCATTTCACGTTTTCGTTACAATGTATTGTTTTTATTTCAGGTAGTGATGGTAACCCAGATGCTAGAAGATTGTACGATGACCTCATATCTAGATACAATAAATTAGTAAGGCCTGTGATGAACGTTACTGATCCATTGACAGTTCATATAAAGTTAAAGTTATCTCAACTTATAGAAGTGGTAAGTAAGAAATGTATAAATTTTAAAAACTTTTCTCTCATAAAATAAGTCTACATACAAAAAACTACTTACTTGAATACCAAACTGTTAGATAATTTGTGTTGAATTTCTTTTACGATAGTTCATTTAAAATATTTCACTTATTATATCATTAATTAATCTAAAACAATACAAGTTATTTCGAATTAACATTATACAACAGATACTCTGTTGGCATTACTTGTACTGGTTTAATATGATTCAAAATAAATGAACAATATTTTACTGAAGTTCAAATGTAGGATAATATCTTTACTTTGTATATACTCTGAAATTCGTTGCATACATATCTTTAATTTTATTTAAAAATTCGAGATAGTATAAGAAATCATTTAAAATGATAAATGTGCGATATCCGTGAGCTAGAGCGATTTAGCATTTGGAGAATGAGATGAGTTTCTTAACATAATATAATATAATACAAGCTTGAGGTCGTTTTTCCCCTGAAAAAGGTTCGAACCAATAATTAAGATAATAATTAGTTCTTTTTCATAGTAAGTGTGTATAAATCATGCTAGGCTAAGAATACGGTTTGGTCAGGAAGCATGTGTAAATCATGCAACACTTATGTGGAATATTAATATACATGCATACGCCTAATTAATAATTTAATCACATTTTGTTTATACATAAAACTACCAAGATTGTACTAATTATTACAAACAAGTAGAAAAGAGTCCCTCATACGAGTTTTATATATGAAGGAGCAAGTAATTGCCCTTCTCTTATAATTTAAAATAAACAGAATGTCTAAAATTACAATAAATAAAACATAAAGCAAAAAAGAACAGTATTTAAGAGACCAATCAGTCCTTTCTTGTGATAGTTAATTAGAAATCTTGCTAGGCCATGAACGTGGTTTGGTATCAAAACATAAGCAAACCATCAAACACTTATGGGAAACATTAAAATACAATTAAACGAATTTTGTCAATCATTCAATGACATTTTATTTATGTGTAAAACTGCTGATGTTTTGCAAATAAGCATGGAATAATTTATACGGGGATGATTCATAAAGGAGTAAGTAAACGAATCCCTCAGGATTTTAACAGAAACAATTTGGCTAAAATTTGATCGACTAAAAACATGGAGCAAAGTAGAACATAATTTGCAGCTAGAAAATTCCAACACCACTTAATAATGTCCAAATCATAACATTTATTCGATCTTAACTAGGTTAATAAATTTTCATGTTAAACATTAAGGCACGCAAACATAATTAATGCAAATATTTAGTTTATCATCAAAAATGTACTTCTATGTTCCACAAAATATATTGATAAGGTGATAAACGAGAAGGAGAAAAATGATTTTACTTTTGAAAAAAAAATTTCATATATAACTTTAATCAAGAATACTCCATTATATTTCTTGTAACATCTGAAGGTTATAAAATTTATTTCCCTTTCTTATCGAAAAGTACTTTCAGTCAGTACGTTTTTCACACGTCAAGGATTTCTTAGATATTCTTTCCGATGAAGTGTACATATATAAAAGCTTGAGCTCAAAATAATAAACAACATATTCTTGGAGTGAAGTATAATGACTGGCTGTTCATATTAAACTAACTGGTTATAAAACTCTTAATTATATGAATAATCACATGTTTTGGAAATAAATGGTATTAATTTAAAAGCAAAAATATGCTAAAAAAATCTCGAGTTCAAATTTTAAAAACTAAACTGGGATATGTATGACGACTACTTAAATTTTGCATGTTTTAATGCATCGTTTTTTTTTTCAGAAATGCTTTATGGTTTTATTTTAATAAAGAAACACAACTTCAGAAAAATTTCTTCTTTTTTTTTAATTTATCAAAAGTAGTCATTGCTATTTAAACACATCGCATTTGAAAAACACCAAATGAAAAATTGTCCCCATTTTCGATACTCTTTACCAATACCATTAAATGTAGTTTTTTTTTAATGTTCTCGTAAATGAATATAGTGCGCATTTAATTAAGACTCAGTAGCTGAGCTCAATAATTCCATTTTTTTTCCATTTCTTTAGCATCCTATCTTGATTATTAGTACGTGCTTCGTAATTTTTACAAGCGCTTTAATTGACTTAAGGAGCTTATCTTGAAGAAGACAACGCAAATGTATTAATTACGATGAATTTTAAATATGATAATATTAATTAAAAGGTTAAAATTAAGAATATTTCCATAAAAGACGTAGTCAATGTCATTGAATTAGGAACGTTACAGTCATCAAGAAAAATACTTCTAATAATTATACTTTATAAAGTATTCAACATTAATGAATCAGACTTTTTTTACAAAAATTTGAGTATTTTCCTGTTATGGGAATAATTTACTTTCGGTTTTTATTTGTTTTAGTTATCTTTTTCAGATTGTTTTTAACTAAAAAAATTAAAAGATTAATTTAAAAGGAAGTCAAAAGATACGCGCAATTACACCTGTGAAAATAATGGTATTCAATAATAGTATCTGGCATAGATGCTTATTCGTACACTATTTATGAAGGCGATGGACGTAGAGGGATCTTTTTCCAGATGTTGTTTCTGTAATCTCATTAGTAAAATTTTAAGTATTTTTTAAATAAATCTTCATTTCCTTAAAGTTCAATATATAATTATTTTATTTAACCAATTGTTAGTTTTTTACGTGATATGTGATCCAAAATTGCACATTTTTATTCTTGTTAAATTTTGAAAGAAAATATTACAAAACGCATTGTCCGATTAGCAAACTAATACTAGGTACATAGATGAATGGAAGAAGGATTGTTTGTAGGATATCCAAATTTACTTCAAAAAGTTTTCTAAATGGCCTGAAATCTTCATTCGAAGAAATCCAACAAATCATCTTTCAGTTTCAACTATCACTTCCTTATTATTAATAAGAAATTTATCATCGGTATCATTCCCGATTCATGCATTTGGGCAATAACTGTTTTTCACAAATAAAATAAACAAAAAAATTCAGCAACAACAAAAAAACAAACTCCCCGAAGTGTTTAGGTAGATTGCACTTAAAAAAAGGATTCAACGAAAAGTGTCATCAAAAATACAACATTCGAAATTAAATCTGAGAATCACGAATCAAACAATTCAAAGGGTTTGTGCCCTAGTGACGCTCGGGATAATTAGTACGTAGGCAGACATGCTGCCCGAGTGATACTGTATGAACTGTAAAATGGTTAGTAAATATTTATTTTATTTGTTAAATTTTGTCACATACATACATCACAAAATTAAATTATGTCTTAACTAATAAATCTCAGTATTATTATCAATAACTTGAAAAATAATCATAATTATTTAGATTTTCACTAGGAAAATAAGTCATTTTGTTTTAAATTTTATTTACAAAATTTTTAGCACGAACTATTTAGTCAGCTGATGTTTGACTAGAAGAAAAGTTCTGAAATTTTAAGGCAATTTTAAAATAATTGCGAGTAAAATATGTAATGAAATATTTATTACTTTCACTCCCATATGTTATTGCTTATAATATGTAACGATATCACAAAATGTATAGTTTTCTTTCCTTTTCTGAACGTTACGTTAATTTAATATACTTTTTTGCAATACAATACCGTAATTTTCAAATACCGAATTAATTATGGAACTTATCCTTCATCTCCATTTTATAAACAAGAAAAAGCATTATAATGTGATAGCGAATTCCCACTCCTTTTATTTGAGCTTTATTTCTCATTTGATGACTTGTTGATATTTTTTTCCTCGAAAACTTTTCACAGTGTAAAAGTATTACTTTCAACTGACAGAAATATATCCCACTGAATTATTATTCTGTGTTTGTCTATCAACCTACGTCGTTGGGGTGGGAAAGCTTACATACAGTGAATATTGACTAATCATATAGAAGTATTATACATATGAATGAATATTAGTCACACATTTAATCAATTAAACCATAATTTGTAGAGGATTTAACAACTGACTTAAGCGCATGATTGCAAAGTCTTCAGCTTGCTTTCGTAAAAATCATCATAGTTGTTTCTTGAATTGTGTAAATTCAGAATTTATTAAACTCTGTTTGAAAACTGTTCCCTTTTAACTAACCTCTGTGTTTATTTTATTTCAATGTTTGATGTGAGAACCTTACATTATGAAGGAACTGTGATATATGTATTGTATAAGAAATTGTGTAATGTATAGATGAGAGGAAAGGAAATAGAAAAGATTTATAGGAATTCTCCTCTGGTTCTTGCAATCGTAAAGCGAAATACTAAGAATGTACGTTTGGCTCCAATACCCTTACTGAAGAAGTCTATTGGAATCGGATTCGGTTAATTCAATCCTACTGAGTGAGTGTTTGCATTTACTAAGATTAATAGAATTCCCCGTTATAATATTTGTTTACGGACTCGATTAATTAAACGTTTCACATTATTAAATAGACGTATTTGTGTCATATTATTAATTAGACATGATTCGTTTTGATATAGCTTATTCAAGGTGAATAAAGTTTTAAAGATGTTTTGATGATTCTTATGGCATCATTATATCTATCTCTTAATAATAACGAAGCCATTTTGTTGCAAAATATGTGTTTCTAAAATATTCATTAGTAATTTAGATTTTAGCAACTAACATATAAAAATAAACACTTCTTAGACTGAATCAGTAGACGTATGTACTTGAATATATGATGTTATTTCTTGATTACAGTTTAGACATAGTTATAATTATAATATAATACCTTTATTCTGAGAATCCTAAGAATACTGTAGGTGTAATTTTATTGTATTCTGTTCTTATGCTAAGAAAATGTTTTTTATTGATGGTAGTTACCTTTTCATTTCAATGATCGCATACACTTGCTACATGTAATCTGATTTTTTGAAGATGATAGAGTAATAAACTAACAAAAATTGATCATATGTGTATGTGTGTGATACATTTAGTATGTAAGCATGAAAATACAAGAATGAATGAATATTTCTTTAAATTCTAGTGAACGTTTTGTCGGACATTTCTGATTCATTCAATTTAAAATTACGATTTGCACAGAATAGTATTTGTTAAAAGCAAAGTGAAACAGTAAAAACTAAAACTTTCTAAGGCTAAACCGTTATTTTGTTGTAACAAGTCACGAATTACAATTTAAAGCATTTACGAGGTAAATTTAAGATCTTAAAAGATTATTAATTGTTTGTCAAATAAATGTTAAACACATTTTTTTTTAAAAAATTTTCCACCATAATGTGAATTAAGCAAATGCTGTACAAGAATAAAGTTAAATCAAGTGCATTTTATGTCACACGTCTATTTAACTTAAGAATGGCAGGAAATATCAAAAAGGTCTGACTAGTAGCAAAATAAAAAAAAATGCCTCTCAAAATATTACAATTTATACCTTACACCTTATGCTTAAATGGAGAAAACGTGACTAAAAGAGTTTAAAACGTGATCCAAATAAACGATGAACTCATTATTGGCATAAGGCACTAAGTCGCAGACTTTATATGAATTTAAATTATAAAAGTTACGCAGCCCTTCCCATTTTAAATTGAATTTTCACTTCTGTAGATTCTATCAAAGAAATGTTTTTTAAATGTACTTTCTTGCAAACTTTGCTGATTTGGTGTTGTTGTAAAGTGCTGAAACATTTTATATATTCATTTTATATTCATAAACTTCTCGTGTTTACGGAAAACTTCATATTGTTTTAATTGAGAATTGTTTCGGGAATATAATTTGGCTATAAAGGAAGATACTGTTTCTATGGCATTTGTCATTGGCTCTTTCAATAATGAATGATACGTGGGTTCAGGGTATTAAACGTTTATTTCACTAATTTTTGAAATGTGTGTTTAATTTACAAAACTAATTTTTGATCTGTGTAATTTAGTGTAATTAAGTTAACGCAATTTGATAGTGATATCGCCACATTTTTACAAACTCCTATTTCACTTACTATGTTCATATGAATGCCTTTCCAGTTCAAGAATTTGTAAGTGAATTATAACTCATTTGTATCATCCATTCGATCCGAAACTTTGCATATAAGTATTACTTCAATTACAATACTATAATATTTTATGCTTAAGTAGTAGTGAACTTAGGCAGGGCCTAGGGACCCAAGCTTTGACCTTGCTTATCGAATTCTTAACCCACTTCCCATCATCCCAGCTAGCGGAAATTATGTATGCACGTATAACTCCGATGAAAATACAATACTATGGTATACTCTAGGAAGGACAGACTCGAAATGGGATGGAAGAAACTTTGCACTTAGTGTTCAGTTAGTTTGAAATTTTGCGCATACTTAATGGATAATAATAGCGTACGTAATTGAGGGGTTTTTTTTGCCTGAAATCCCCCCTAAAAATAATTAAATAAATATAAGTAAAAAAATTTAATCAAGTTTCATTTGAGAAAAACTAAACTGCATAAATTAAAGTTTTTAAATATAAAATAATAAGTAAATTACAAAAGCATGAGGCGTTATAAATTCTATTGATTTCATATATATGTAAGCAGCTATAGTACAATCCTTAATTACGTAGGTATCTTAGTTAAACATCTGAAACTCTTATAAATTGTAATATTTTTGTATTTAAGAATATGTTTATATATTTTAATCCATCTATAAGTAAAAGCTTGATTTAAAAGAAAAAAATCCTTTCTTATTTTTTTTTAAAATCCAAAGGTGACTATCAAAAACACATTTGTTTATAAACACCTTTTCTAAAATATTTCGAAAATGTATAAGGATTTTTGAGATTTTTATCATTTTGATAATATATCTTATTTTCGGATTATATTTTTCTTTAATTATAAAATATCTCTCTACTCGTAAACTAATCTGATTAGATTTGTTTAATAATAAAACAGCATTTTCTCAATTTAAATCTTATTTTGAAAGAACGATTTTACTCTGAAGTATTTTGTTTTTCATCTAATGTGAGTCTCTTTCTAAATGAAAGTAATTAAATACAATCTATATAAAACTTTTAGTGCACTTTAAGGGATAAATGTGTAGCTTTTTTTCATGCACTTATACTTTAACTAACCTCTGGGACTGCTTTACTACTATGTTTGATTTGAGGATCTTGTGAAATAAGTATGATATATGTTAATAAATTTCACTGCATAAAAAGAAGTGAAATAAATAGAACTTAAGACATAAAAATTATAGAGAAAGTCGTTGAAAATCTATAAATGTAGACTAGAAATTACCTTGATTCGGATTCACTTAATTGGAGCATACTGTTTCAAATTTGCAAGATAAATAAATATATTTGTTAAATATTTAGCTGAGCAGTGGTTAATTAACCATTCCTCGTATATTTAACTAATTTTGATTGTGAATATCCAAAAATTGAATAAATTGGCTTAAGATTTCTCACTGATTATTATTGCTTAATTATGTCTTTTAATCACAACAAGGACAATTCATTACAAATATGTTGTTAAACATATATGCCCAAATGTGTAAAATGTGTTTCTAAACATATGTTGGTAAATGGTAATCCAAGTTAAAGAAATATAGTTTTAAAAATTAAAGGCATTAATACATTTATAAATTAAAGTCATTATTTATATTACATAGAAAAAGCACATTATATAAGGGTTACACAAGTCAAAAGAGGACGCGTGTGATAGCATCATAAGTACAGCAATGATATCAGCTCCACCATTTAGGCTTAAAATGGAACGTTCGTATAGAGTGTATGACAGTTCGTGTGGGAGCATTTAAAATGGGTGTTAACATGTGCTTAAGATAAATGCGCCCAGAACAGAAAAGCTCGAAGTAGTATGGTTTTCAGTGACAGAAAGTAAGAGTAATGCGGACATTTATCATAGAATGGCGAAAGTTTATCATAAAGACTATTTAGGACGAATAGTTGGGAACAAATGATGTAAAGAGTTTTGTAAAGGTCTGACATCAATATCGGATCTGCCAAGACCAGCACAAACAAATACCGTGATCGGTAATGAATACATTGCTGCTGTCGATGAAATGATTTGAGATAATTGAAGGGTTGTGAGTTGTAACATCTGTTCAACACTTTGTTTGAGTAAAGGAATAGTGCAATCAAACATACACCAACATCTGCAATACCGTGTAGTCAGTGTGCATCCTGTATCTAAACGCCTTACCCCTACTCTAAAGACGCGACGAATGGGCCTCAATTTGCCACATTTGATCCATCTTAATGAAGATACCGCATTGTTGCGGGGGACGAGTCGAAGTGTCACAACTACACACCCGAATTAAACGGAAGGAGTATTCAGAGGAAACACACTTAATCGCTTCCTCCGAAAATATTAAAGCCAATGCCACCTGCTACGAAAGTACTGTTAACAATTTTCTTCGATTTTTGATTGATTTTCTACCTCTAAGGTACGCTACCAATTCTGTATAAAACTGCAGTACTGCCACGAAACTTTACAAAGTCATCAAAGGCAAGCGGCCCGACCTTCTCTGATTGCAAGTAATCCTTGATAATGATAATGTCCAACTGAACGTCTCTTGTGAAACCCAGACGACCATGCGCAAATTTCGTTATGAAGTATTGGAATCCAGCATACAGCTCTGTATTTACTGCCGTGTAACTTCTGCATTTTTGAATAAATTAAAAAATCTTTGCAAGGCAAATGTTTTCATTGAGACAAAGAAGGGAAGGAAGCAGTTCAGAACTTATTAAAAAAAACGCATTATACAATATGGACTCTAATCCTCTGCCGTGACGATGGGACCGTTGTTTTAACAATTATGACGATTCTTTTACATTTTCAATAAAAGTATTTTTTCAACCTGTACATTTTTTTTATTTGGGCAACGCTCTTTTTTAAAGGCCTTAACATTTATAAATTTAATAGTTAGCTGGACCAATTTTTCAAAGATTGTACAAATTAGCTTAAAAATTTTGGCTGATAATTATTACGAGCTATATCTCTTAAACACAATGTAGAAAATTTGTTACAAATGTGTTGTCAAACATATGTATATAATACACACACACACACACATATATATATATATATATATATATATAACTATATGCGGACAGTACTTAATTCTCATATACTCCACTTTCTCGCACAGCTCACTGTTTTGTACTATATTTAACAGGAAGGTTTTATGAATTCGTATTCCAAAAGCATGTGAATTTTTAAGTAATAACTCTCATGTATCTTTGCAAATTTTTAACAATGAAGAAGAATCTGGTCTCAAAAGAAATATCAGCTGTCTCATTAACAAAGGAAAATAAAAACTAAAAAACAGTGTAGAGCGGAATTTTTTGTCGAAGAAAAAGTAGTGAGTATTCAAATTACTTTTTAATATATAAAGAGCGATTACATTATTATTATTTATAAGGTATTATTTATTTATAAGAAATAAATGTATTATCAAGAAATGAATATTTTAAAAACAATTTTTATCATTTTATAATATTGTTCTATTTTAAATGTTTTGCTTGTTGTACACATTTCAGGAACCAATCAAGTTTGAAAGTCGAGGACTGCCTGTATTACCTTCAGTTAAAAAATTAAATTAAATTATTGTTAAAAATTCAGTTCATCACATGCAGCAAAATTACTTTGTAACCGTATTTAAAATATTTCTGAATTGACAGTAGGATAAAATGAGCAGAATCATTTCATATAAACTAATATTTCATTCTTATTCCATTGTTAATTATTAGTTTTCAATCAAAACTATAAATGTTAATGTTAATTCATATGAATCAAAATTTAAAATATCATAGAAGTTTAATTGGAACCATGAATCTCCATTCACTTAAGTATTCGTACATTCATAAGCCACTTAAGATGAATTCCATCTTTGCGAAAATTGATCAAAACAAAATTGGTTCGCCACGCTTATTCAGACAGAATATATAGATCAATTCACCAAACTTCTCCAAAATTTATGCCTATTTAGTTACGAAAAAATAAGTGAAATATATAAGGCTACTCGTGCTGGAGTAATCAAAACACCTTGGTTATAACAGCATTCATAATTGAAGTATTGTAAGATTCCTTAATCACTAAGAAATATTTTTTTTATTTCAAACGTATCTTTGTTTGATGAATTTATCGTATAAATGAATGTTTTCTTTAGTAGTTATACTGCATAAATGCGAAATGGGAAATTTAGAGAATATTTTTCATTTTATTCTTGCCTAAATGTATCATTCAAGCCGAAATCCTTTTCACAAGCTAAAAGACCATTTAATAATTAAAAACAACAAACTATCTGTTTTGATGATTTCTAGTTAAAATGTAAAACTTTTAATTCAGAGGATGACAGTCGGATTTCTCTCTCATTTACGTATCACATTTTTCTTCATCTGCTTTCGAACATCATGTGTCAACTACTATTTCTTTATTTTAAATCCAAATCTTGTGCATCCAATCATATCTTCAACTGTACTTTCAAGCATTCTTATCAACCATCATTTCTTCATTTTCAATTCAAATCGTGTCTCTCGCTATATTTCTGATAACTTTGTGAGCTTCAGTAAAAAAAGTGTTTTTACGTATACAGTATAATTACCACGTATTTTGACTAATTCATACTAGTGTAAAAGAAATGATACAGTCAATAGTTTAAATTACTGTCTATTTCATTCACAAACGAATCATCTGTATTTCCTTTCTCAATTTATAATTTAAAATCAAATTAAAAGAGGAATACGTACTTGATATCTAATAGCCGTCACTTCTGTCACTCTCTTCTGTAGTATTTGTTTGAAAAAGGACACTAGACTACTGTCATGCTAAATACATTAACATGTAAATGTAATTAGTTTATTAAGTACATATTACTTAAGGAAAATTTCTAGATGTAAAAACAAAATGTGTCATTGGTATCTACACTCAAAGAGTCCATTAGTAATTTATTTTACACTTTTGTGCAATCGCAAGTACGGTTTCTTTTAAATGTAAGAATTTTTTCAGAACAAAATATCTAGTTTATTATACATGAATTTAAATATCATTAGCTTGCAAATATTTACTCGGAATTAAAGGAATTTTACCTTATTATTATATTCCTGGAAAATAAAGTATCAGTTTCTAATGTAATACATTATTTTAAAATTCAGTGTAATAAGAAAATTCAAAAGAAGTACATGGTTTAATTTTTTTCAAAGATATAGTCAATGATCCCAATAAAAATAGGTCTTCTTTAGTTTCAATTTCCACAGGAAGTAAAGTGTTTATGAATTGGAGTTTTATATAATTTATTTTTATACCTTGTTACCGAATATTTTAAGAAATACATAAAATAACAGGTTATTCACGAGGCAACTGGGAATATGCTCCATTTGATAAAAGACATATTAGACAGTAAGCACGTATGAGTGCTACTCAATAAAATATCCACATGGTAAATGTTTATATCCTCCAGAAAAGAAATAAAAATAATTCTGTTTTGGAGGTCTAAAGGAATCATTATACTATACAGGATATGTGTGTAACTTTTAACTATACTTCCACTGAGATATTTTCTTTTTTCTTTATATATTTTAAAATATTTTTACAAATTAACTGACATTATGACATGAGCTCTAGCACGTTTCCTTCTTTAACTAACACTTTGGGAATTTAAATGAATTTGGTTGAATGGAAGATATCTCCTAATTGGAGAAATTTGGCTTATGTATATTAGATTAGAATTATTGAAGTATAATAAATTGAATTGAAGATATGAATATATTATCAATTAAGCATCAATACGATTTAGTATTAGAGATTATAAACTAAAGTCGTCAATGTGTGATACATGTGTATCATACCTGCACTGAGTAAGGGTTTTTAGGAGTGTTCTTAGAAATGATCTTCAAAGGGAAGCGGACTCGGACTTTCATCAACAAATTTTAAAAAACCAGAACTTGATTAGTTTGGTAAGATAAACATTAAGTTAAAATATTAAGCATAAGATCAAACACATATAGGACAATTGTTACTGATAGAATAGGTCTGCGAATTAATTTTTATCATTCATTGACATAAATAAAATAACTTGATTATCACCATTGTATTACTATCTATTTATTGGACTCATTATTCGTGTTTATTATATGATTTATAAAGGAAGAAAAAGGAAGTAATAACTGGGTATAACAATAATTCTCTGAGGGGAGTTGAATTTGAACAAATTAGAAGAAGTTACATATAAAAGTGTGTTGTATCTGGGCTGTGATTATGTGGCAAAACGAAGAACACAAACGTTCTATCACTTAAAATAGTTGGAGATAATGTAAAATAACGAGAAGACTTCTGTTGATAGTTTACAGCATGGAATCCAAAGGATCTTTCAGCCTGTTAGCATTCCAAAACACATTGCATAAATTCTGGAATAATGGCTCCTTCATATAATAATCTCTTGCTAGTTAATTCTAATTAATGTTCTACCTAAGAAGACCGCAGCGGTCGAAAACCATCATAGAGCCTCGACCATCTGCAATTGAAATAGTTCCTTATTCTTCCTCCACTCAACATCATTTACAATCGGATTCGTAGACACTTACTTGAAAACAAAATGATTCTGTTAGTTTACCCAAGATAAGAAATGTGCCGTCCTTCCTTAGATTTAGCGACTTGTGATCCGTCAGTGTTCATTAAAATGATGTCGAGGAGTTGTTTCAAAGAATTTATGTTATACGATTCCTGTGGTTTGATGAGAACTCGAGTTGTCATACAAAGAATAGTTTTACTCTTTCTTCAGAGTTATTGTCACATTTTGTGAAAAGTTCTTGATCTTATTTTATGGCCTTGGTCTTGTTTTCTTGTGAAATTATAACAACTGACAAATAGCTGTTGCTATGTAATGTGCATTGCAAATTTATACTGTACATGGCAAATAAACCTGAAAATTTTGATAAAAATTTTAGCTGTATGTAGAATTTGTGATCAAATATTTCTTGAACAGGGTAGCTATACAATGAAGAGAGGGACAGAAGTTTCAATTTGGTAAATATATCATTAGGAAACTAATTAATCTATTTCTTTTATATGCAAGAAATGTCACAACAGATAATTCTTTTCTTCTCCGAAACTTGCTAATTCTTTGCTGGCAAAAGAAACTTGTATTGTTGGGGCAATGCGATTAAATTGAAGATAATTTCCACCAATTTCCAAAAATACAGGACTAAAACACTTATCAAAAGTTCTAAAAAACGGCCAAGGGATTGTCACTTTTGATTCAAAAAAATATTCTATGCTTTGAGCACTATGCACAAAAATGCTTAAATAGTTGATAATACTAAAATCACCAAGAAGCAGTCGATTTTTAAAAATTCTAGCCGGTGTCATGTAGATTCGCTCGACCATATGAGCCGATTGTGCAAAACGTGATCGGCTTCAAGAAGATGACCTGTTAATTATTTTTACAAAATTCGAAATATTTCAGCTAGATATTCCTGAATTTTATTTAGAGCACATAACTTTTCGGAAATATCTCTGAGATCCTTCAGTTTCAACCTTAATAATTATTTATTACAGTCATATTGTTTTCCAAAAAATGACTTGTATGTAATCCTAATTCTTCTAATACCATGAGCAATAAACATCGTCAAAGCTCGTTTTGGCTGAAACTAAACCAAAAAATTGTATTCCTTATGAGTTAAGACCTTTCGAGGAATTTGTTAAGAATTGTGCATTGAGAACTTTGTATTGCAAAATCATGTAAAAAGATTGATTATAATGAGAAATTAGAGTTTATTAAGATTATAAAGTTCTTTTTTGGAAATAAAGGTATTTCTATTTTATCTAACACAAAATTTTACTTTATCTAATACAAATGTTTAATATTAAGCATATTGCACGCCATTTAAATTGCTTAAAATAGCTTATTTTAACATGGTTCAATGATATTTGTGTCAAAAAAGAAATATTTACTCTTGATTTCTTAAAAATAATCGCCAATGGTCGTTCTATGTAGTTAAATACATAGGTAGTTCTAGTGTTAAACAGTATACTTCTAATAAGTGAGTTGTATTCAAGTAGACTTCTACCCCATGATTCTACACGCTCTGTATATCTCCTTAGAGTATTCTAACCACTATAGCGTTCTATGATTTATTCTAATTCCTCTATATCCTCCACATCCAGTCCACTACAATTCTTATATCGTACGGCATATTTACATATACACTCAATAACAAAAACACTAAGCACCAAGAAGGAGTTGCCTGATTGTAAAGAAATTTCGTATGCAAAGACGTTTGAACCCAACAAGCAAATTATTAAGAATTGGTATCCTATAACTAAGAAGCGATTCTCATTCTGATGGTCAAATTTGCTGTGGCATTACGATTTAAGATACCTTTCAACGACTGAAAAATGCCTTGCAGCATGGTTTCGAGCTCATTACGAGCTACTGTCAGAGTTTCAAAAAGGTCCTATCATTAGATTGAAAAAGGCAGGTTGGGCAAATCGCTCGTCATATGGGCCGAAGCGATGCGGTGATTAGAAGATGCTGGCAAGAATGGGTGGACAATGGCAGATTTCAGCGTCATGATAGTAGCGGTCGACCAAGAGCCACAGCAGATCGGGAGGAGAGAGTGATTATCAAATCAGCAGTCATCGTTATCAGGTTCATCGTTATCAGTCATCAAACGTGCGACCCGCACACGAGTGTCCACCATGACCATTCACAGATTGCTGATAGAGTGAAATCTACGCTCGTACAGACCGCTACGCCACCTGACACTCATGCCTGCGCACTCTTGAGCCAGATTTCAGTGGTGCTTGGCTGGATCAGGTTGGAATGATGCTGACGGAGGACGTATAACACATCGATCAATAACTCCCGAGACTAACCCAGAGATGGCGCTCGTAGTAAACCAGTAACCAGGTCTTTCTAGAGTACTAACCTTTGCTTGAAACGTGTCAAAATTTTAAGTCGATCGGACCAGGAAAAAGGTTTTTTGAAATGAAGTGAAAAAGGTTTTTTCCAAGTGGGTGCCGCGATTGCTTTCGATGGAACAAAAACAGCAACGAGTCGATGATTCAGAAAGCTGTTTATCGCTATTTACTCGCAAAAAAAAAGATTTCTTGCAAAAAAAAAAAAAAGAAAAAAAAATTGGGGGGAAAAAAAAAAGATTTGGAAAAGCGTTGGAACGATTGTATCACCCTAAAAGGTGATTAACAAAAGGTGTTATGTTGATGAATAAAAAAAAATTTTGCAAAAAAAATGTTTTCAATGTTAGACTCGGGAGTTATTGATCGATGTGTTAGTGTTCAGAAACGAAACCCGCTTCCAACTGCGTCCTGACGATCAGCGAAGACGTGTCTGAAGACGCCCAGGGTAGCGTGCCGATCCTGCTTTGACTATTGCACACCACACAGGCCCTCAACCAGAGTGCTATTTCCCTTGATAGCATGCCCCTATTGATCATTAGAGGCCCCTATTGATCATTAGAGGCCCCTATCTTCATTAGAGGCACACTTGCAGCACAGCGGTACGTCGACGATGTCCTGAGACCTGTTTTGCTACTGTTCCTTTTGCAGTACCCTGGCCTTATTTTTCAGCAAAATAATGATAGACCAAATACGACACGTACTGCTATGAACAGTTTTACTGCTTGTCAAACACTTCCTTGGCCAGATCTCTCTCCAATCGAGCATGTCTGGGATATGATGGGAAGTCGACTGCATCTACCAGGGAATGTTGGTGACCTAGCCCCTCAGTTGGAGCAAATTTGGCAAGAAATACCGCAGGAGACCATCAGTGAGTTTATCACTCTATGCCACGCTGTATGGCAGCTTGCATGCAGGCTAGAGGTGGGTCAACACCTTTTTGACAACACCTTTTAGAGGTGTGTCAACATCTTTCATTACTTTGTAACTATGTAACTCTAAAATAAATCAGTCAACTTTTCTGAAATTTTAATTATTTTGTATTCTGTAAATAATTTTCCTATCGACCAATTTTTGTCTCCATCGGACAATTCCTTCTTGGTGCTTCGGCTTTGTTGTTGTTGTTTGTTATATAGTGTATTTCTCATTCATCTCTTTTCATTTTTCTTTGAAGTGCGTGATTGTGGCGCTAATCTTATCCACAAAACTCATCATCATAACTTTATAGGCCGATGAGACCATCTTCTTCTTCTTTATATCAGATTCATTGCAAGCAATCAATATTTTTTTTATTGTTGCTCCCGATGAATATGGTGTCTACGTGATGCGATACGAATCAAAATTAAGTTATAAATAAGTAAAAAATTTGTTTTGGCACAATTTAGCAGAATGTAGTATTTATTAGTAAAGCCAACTTGCTTTAGCGACGCTATCTCGCCGTCAAAAACAGGTACTTTTTGAGCCACCCTCGTACTTATTTAATTAATTATGCAGTCGTAAAAAAGACGGATACCTTCGCAATTTTCGCAATTCTCGTTGCAGCTTATCAAAATTTATGTCACTGTTAAGCCGGATTTGCTTACATCAAAGGGCCTGAACAATACTAACAACACATTTGCTGATAGAAAAAAATTCTTTATTTTTATAAAACTTCATGCCCTTGTTACACAATCGTTTATTATACTGTATCTTTAAATTTTAGAAATAATCTCTAAATACATATTTTTTTACCTTAGCGGCTAAATTAAAAGCATATTTAGCATATAGTAAGGAAGATAAGATAGGAAACACATTTTATGCTAGAAAAAGTAAATTGATACAAACAGAAACAAGTAGTATAAAAACTGAAATCCAACATTCAATGCAAAGTTTTGTAAAAAACAGATTTAGCCACCCAAAGTGCGCTTTTTCTTAATAATTATTATTAAATTACTTAATTAAATATAAGAATTAAAATAAGCAATGAAATATCGAGAAATGGACAATAGTAAACTTTTCCGATATTAAAATTAAAGGAAACAAAACATTATTAAACTGAATATATTTAAGCTAAATGTAATTAAAATTAAAGCAACCAATATTAAATTGATTATATTTAAGCAGAATGTAATAAAAATTAAAGCAAACTATAAATTATTAAACTGAATATTTTATCAGCTACATATACTTAATATTATACCAAACGATAAATTATTAAATTGAATATATTTAAGCTAAATGTAATTAAAATTGAAGCAAACGATTAGAAATTGAAAAGTGATCTGATACACCAAAATTGATCCAGCTAAAACAATAGCCCCTTGGGTGGCTAATAAACAAAAGCTGCTATCTACGGGATAGCAAAATCAAAATATAATAATAATAATAGAGTGTGTGCGGAGTCTTTTTTTTTTTTACTTGATATAGTGTTTCCAATTTAGGACCTATTCTTTAACATAACACGCTCGAAAGCATGCTGAACAGCTCAAAGAAAATTATGAAGAAAATGGATTAATTAAATGACTTAATCAACGAAATTCATTTACTTTTAAAAAAAGATATTTCATTTATGGGTGGTTTGTTTGTTTCACACCTTCATGATATCTCATCAAAAGTAACGCTGAATTTCAAATTTTATAAGATCCTGATCAAATATTTCTGAGTTGTGGCGACTATAAAAACTGGTAACCAATTTTATATTCAGTGCCTCCAATATTAGATCATATAGGGCCGTTTGCTCAACATTTTTCAAAAATGTTTAAACTTATCGATAAATAGTTATTTTCTTAATCTAAATTTCAAATTTTATAAAATCCTGATCAAATATTTCTGAGTTCGAAATTGAATTGGGGGAAATTAAAATTACCGTAAGAAATAAAAATAATTATATACAGTTGTGTAAAAAAAAAGAAATTATTTTCAGCTGTTTGAATTTCTCATCAAACGAAACCAAATGTTTAAATCCAAAATCTTATGCAATTACTTTTAAAAGTGCAGAAATATTCAAAATTAAAATTACAAACCTAAATAAGGAATCCTTTAGGGACCTTATACTTTTTTTATAATTATTAATTGCTTACTTAGTTATCATGAGTTGAACGAAAACGGAAAAATATTATGAACCATCTGCTTCATTTTTGGACAATCAACATTAATTAAATAACCTTACATAATATTAAATGAACAATATAATTATAAAATAATTAAAGTAAAAACTAATAAGAAAAAGGAATTAAAATAAAATTAAGAAACAGATTAAAACTAAAAGAAACGGATTAAAACTGAAAAACATAGCGTTTTTTAGATAAATAGTTAAACAAAATACGAAATATTCAAGTATCTGCTTCCAAATACTTTTTCTCGTATTCTAGTATTTCTGGAAGTAATAATAGGTTTCTAATGAAGTATAGTACATAAGCCTTTTAGTACATAACTTTTTGTAAGCTTTTTTTATTCCTACTCAATTTTGAAAAACCACCCAATTTTGTAACTATAATTTTTTTTTCGAATGATAACGAATTATATTAATTAATCCTTTTACGTCATGATTTAGAATGTGCTCCCATTGCATTGTTAGTAGTGATATCAGTTTTAACCAGCAGTAACGAAAATTATGGAATTTATTAAAAGTGCCTTTTTGTACGACTGTAATATTTTACCAAATACTAGAGTCGTGAATACCTAAATTACCTTCATTGCTTATATAAATTTTGTATAAATACCACTTAAATATTTCAAACTTTAAAAGCTTCATGATGTTATTCAATGTTCTTTATCTGGAAAAATTTATATTTATGTATATTTAGACCAATTTATACTAAAAATAATATCAGCCTTTTGATATCAAGAGCTTCTTAGAAAGGTTTTATTATGAAAACAATTACTAATGGATCGTCACTTAATTTCATGTAAAATTTCTCAAACGTATTAAGATCATTGTAAATTAAACTCAACTCACAAATTAGATTTTAAAAAGTATTCCATTTCGATTTGTTCATGTCTCTAAATGGTTTGTTTGTGTCTAAAAATCGTATTTCACTGGCCAAAAAAAAGTTCTTTAAACTCCACTTTTAACCGAGGTCCCGTTTTTTTTTTTTTAATGTTGATTTTTTTATAATGTTGATGAAGACAGTTTGAATATTATTGCTAGAATAACCCAAAATTTAACAGTCTGTAGCCTGTTATAATATTATTGTACTGTATTCCATTCGTTTGCTTTTTTTCAGTGTTTGGATTTCTCAATTTCTTTATCCCCTCTTCTAATAATTTTGGTATTTGTTAACTTCGTAGTTTGTTTTATTTATTTACTATTGGAAATTTATCTATACTATTTAATATTTTTCTTTCCTAGTTAAATTTTCCTTCGTATTTTTATTTATTTTTCTTTGTTTGCAGTTTCTCATTTGTATAATTATATGTTTTTGTGTATATGTATGATTTTTATTTTTTCTAACAGTTTTAATGTCTTTTTTACTCAATATTATAGTACTGACTTCTTAAATATATTATTTTATAATCATTGAGAATTAATTATTCTTGTGTATGATAGTACATGTTTTGGTATTTATTTTATTCCTAAATTTAAAACCTTGTGTGTGTGTGTGTGTGTGT
>BMAW01003249.1:533834-581423 GCA_019974015.1 Nephila pilipes
CAGTATGCTTCGTTCAGTTACGTATTATCCTCTTTTTATTTTGTGAAGAGATTGCTGTAAATATTAGAGTTTTATTTAATAATTTCAACAATCCATAATTCCCAAAACACATTTGTAATATAGTTAAAACACTTTTTATTTTCAATTTAGCGACTTCAGCTATTTATTAACACTTCAAAATATAAACAGATCATGTTATTAACATAAGAAATAATTAGCTGTTTAGTAGCTAGGAAAATATCTTCGTTACAGATGTTCATAGCAAATATATATCCATTCCTAAATTACCATTGTTTATCTGAATTTTAACATTTTTATACAATTATCTAAATGATAAATACTACACAAAACCAAGAACTTGATGTTTGCTTCATCTTCACAACAAAACAGTGCAGGATATTTCTCCATTACAGAATAGCTCAGAAATGCAATGGTGGAGAACTTCTTTGCGACATCAAGGAAATTAAGACCGAAGTAATATCGGTGCGTTGTCTGGGCATTATTTCTCAAGGCTCGTCCCTACCATGCTATCTCTTTTATACAAGGTGGGTTGTGATAAGCTATATTTCTGCCTTTTTACATTAACAGTCCCATTAATTCCCCAAGATAAGGATTCTTTTGCCTCTCATCTAACCTCTCTAGCATTTTCTCCTACGCATTTATTATAGGCTTTCCTTTAATTCCCTAAAATGTCCTTCAAGGAATCTTTGAAGCTGTGTTCTCTTGAGTTTCATTTATTTCATAACTTATTTACATGGAATAAGGGTTTTGTTCTCTGCAGTGTATAACTTTTGCCAACATTATACGATGCAAAATTTGAAGGTCTAAAATGGGTCCATGTTTTATTGAAGAAATAAATTAATTTATGATATCAGAATAATGTCATGCAGATAGTTTCTAAGCAAAATGCTATTAATACATATTGAACTGACTTTCATTTTGAAGTTATTTGCCATGTCTGGGTTTCTTTGATCTCTTGAACAAATATTATGTGTAAATTTTAAAATTATTTTTGCTAGTAAAACATTTTGGTTTGAACCAGTAACCAGAGGATAAAGAACAACAAAACATGCTGAGTACTGTTTTATTGAAAAAGTATTAAAATTTACTGAAAGGTAAAGGCTGCAAAATAACTGCATATTGCAACTGTATGATATGGACAAATTATTAAGATAGAACTAATCTTATTATTCTTATAACTTTTCTAACCTTCTTCTGCTTTTCAGAATGTTTTCTTATTTTCATAAATTTCTCTCTCACACACACTTCATCTTACTTTCATCCTCATTCCATATTGTGAAAACAATTAGACTATTGGAGATGATCTATAATACTTTTGTTGTTCTGAATCTACTCTTCAAGGTGATTATTAACTGTAATTAACTTCAAAGAAACAATATTATAAATATAAAATATTAAAAATGCATAAAGTCAAATTTGAACATAAATGTCAAAGTTCAACTTTCAACTAATGAGTTAACTTATTTTGTTAAAATTTGCATTTTTAGTATCGTCATATTATAGCGATTTGTTAGAATATTGGTAAAATTTCTTGTAATTTCGACCTCAGGCCAGTGAGCGATAAAATAACGATTCACTCTCTAAACTTCACTTCCACACCATAATATGATTTCGATACCTATAAATAACAATCCTGTGGTTTAGGGTACCTCTTACACACTTGAGTCAATATCTTTTTCTATTAAAAACCTCATCAAATTTAATGTTACGTTGTAATAAGAATTTTGTATTTTAGATTGTACTGTCAAATTTCATGAAGTGTTATCTCTTAAATAGAGCCCTTTAAAATAAAGGTATAACATCATTTTATAACATTAATAAATTTTAGTTTATCAGATTACTGTTTTATTTTTCTTTCTACCGAGAGATCATTTTTAATCATTTCAAAGGAAGAAAACCCGTTTAACTGTATTTAATCATACGACAATTCAAATTCTGCCAAAATAAAGTATTTGTAGTGGTACTTGAATGAATTTACAATTCAGTGAGCGTAAACGGAACAGACGATGAAACTCATAAATATATGCCATCAGTCAATTCTTAAACGATGATCAAATTCTTAAAGCTTCTTTAGTATTTGCGCATGAAATGTATTATAATGAAATAATTTATTTTCTTTTAATTTATTCTATTCATAATCAGTCAATGGATTTTGTTTAACTTAATATTTCGCCAATAGTCAAATGAATTATTTTAAGACATCATTTGAAGAAGTAATAGGTAAATCAAACAATTATCTCATTTTCTTCATACAGAGAGTAATGGACGTTTTAAAGCAGAAAAAGGAAAATTTTATTTGAACGGCTATTTTATAGTGATTCAGAATAATATTCATATAAAATTTAATGCTATTAAACATTCATTTCAAAAGCTGGCAAAATGTTTCATTCAAAATATAATTCTCTCAGACATGAAATCATAGTTCAGATTCTATAATCAATACCAAATTATTTTCGCTTAGAATTATTCTTGAGATATAAAATAGTTTTGCGATAAGAAAACAATGTTCTTTTAGAATTCTTGATTTAAATAAAGAAAAGAATGAACATTGCGATAAAATGTTAAAAGTGGTTCCAAATTGATTAAATTATATAAATATAAAATACTTCTAGATATAGTTTAATTTGAGATTCAAAAAGCATCGATAGGAAAATATAAAGTAATTTACCTTTCTCCTGAGTGCAAAACGTATAATATTCAAGCAGCTATTGATTTTCTCGAATCATCTTAAATTGACTTTGAACATGACAGCATAATTTAAAGCATTTACAGCAGTTATATCTAAAAATTTTATTCGATACTTTGCCACAGGTTGTACCACTAGGTATTCTTAAGAATTTGGCTTGTGGTGCATAATGGTTTCTAATATTCTTGAAAATAACTTAAAATTTTTGTTTGATGTTGTATTCCTAGTTTAATCAAATTCTCGATAGTTAATTTGATTTTGTGTAGAATCAATAGCAGCAGATATAATCAGAGAATAAGATACTAAATATTATACTTCAGGCTTATATACAGTGTATAAATAAAATGACAGATTCTTAAGCACCGAAAAGTATAATCAATAAAACTTTACAATCAAAAATAATTTATAGATGAAGAAAAGAAATAAGGGTTATTTTTAATATAAACAATTGAAATTTGAAAAATAAAAATAGGACAGTCATTTGTTATTGGATTGTAAAATATTACAAAAATAATAAAGAAAAGAAAATCTACATAGGATATGCTCTTTATAAACTTACATACAGAAACAAAAATTAAGATATTCATCCTCTCTTTAAATGTAGTTATCATTATATCAATTATGTTATTTCTTTTAATAAGTGGTTGTTCTTACCATAAAATGTAAGAGGTGAGAAAATATGTCTTTTACAAATGCGTGTTACTCTAGGTAATTTTGGTAATGAATAATAGTAAATTATTGTGTTACAAACTTTCAGATCACCGTTTCTGAACTCTCAGGTTGCTTTGTTTTACATATATTACAGTGATCAAATCTATTGTCTATCTAAATTGGGTCAAAACGTTAATAAGAGGAAACACTTACAACCTATATTACTTTTACAGAAGCATCCCAACTTCAGGAATCAAGTAATCTTGCTACTCTTTCACTAATTAGAAGTATTCTAACAAATTGATTCTCTTTTAAAGAAAAATGACAAGTTGACAAATTCCCTACTAGAAACTACCTAATTAGCGTAAGATATGATTGTCTCTCAGGCTTGAAATATTTTATATTTTATAGAAACGATAGAATCATTACTTGCACTCCAAAGGTATGGCGACCCCCTCCCCCAGTCTTTTGCTTATAATAAAATTAAAGTAAGATAAAAAGTATGGTTGTATAGGAATGATCTCAAATTACCTCTTCAATATAGAAGCTTTACAAAGCAATATAACTATTTTTAAGGTTGTACCTTAAATAGCAGTAGGGAGGCAGCCTGATCATGGTCACAGATCATGGCCGGCGATTTTCGTTGAGTCTTCAGCTTTGATACCACTATACACACCGGCGTGTGATGTACAGGTTAATGCCTACCCCTTAATCTCATATCGTTAAGATTTTAAAAATAAGTTGTGTCTGACATGCTAGTTCTAATCAACTAATACAGGTATTCAGGTTCAGTCCTTTACTAGTTGACCACTAGAACTACATGTCAGAATAAAACTTATTTTTTTAAAATCTTAACGATATGAGACTAAGGGGTAGGCACATTCATTAACTCAGCATCAGTGACAGTGAATATTGCAAATAAATCTGCAGTTTTGTTGTGATAATCTCCGACGTAGGCCCGATACCCCTCCCTCCCAATATAAGTTGTAAATTCAGAATAAGAAACTAATTTTTCTTTTAAGATATTAATAAAAGCTGATTTATTTCTGGTACTCTGCAGTAGCAACAATATTAATGATAAACTATCGGAATAAATAGTAACTTTGAAGTTATGAAGAGCTATTGGCGTTGTACCTTGTAATTTTGAACCTCGGTCAAGTCTCAATGATCACACCTGAGCTGCCCCCTCCCTCTCTTAACTTCCACACCATACCAACGGGAGTACTGTGAGCATGGACAGATTTATCGTGCAGCAGCTCCGCCTACACGCCGGTGTATAGTGGTATCAAAGCTGGAACTCATGACTCAACGAAAATCGCCGGCCATGATCTGTGACCATGATCAATAGGCTGCCCCTCCCTACTGCTATTTAAGTGTCAAACTCTTAAAAAAATAGTAGTGGTTATAATTGCTTTGTAAAAGTTTATTGAAGAGGTACTTGAGAGATCATTCATACAAACTATACTTTTTTATCTTAATTTTTAATTTTTTATTGGTAAGCGTAAAAAGACTTGGGGGGAGGGGGGGTCGTGCCATACCTTTTGGAGAAAGTGCAAGTAATGATTCTATCGTTTTCATAAAATATAAAAATATTTTCAGTTTTATTCGAGACAATCATATCTTACGCTAATTAGGTAGTTTCTTACAGGAATTTGTGCCAACTTGTCATATTTTTCTCTTTTAAAAGAGAGAATCAATTTCATTAGAATTTCTAATTAGTGAAAGAGTAGTAAAGATTAATATTTGATTCCTGAAGTTGGGATGCTTCTGTAAAAGTACATAGGCACAAGTGTTTCCTCTTATTAACGTTCTTTTGACCCAATTTCTTAGATAGACAATATTTGACTACTTTCCGTATTATATGTAAAACAAAGTAAACCTGAGAGTTCAGAAAACTTGCGATCTGAAAGTTTTTAACATGCAATACTCTACGCATTGTATTATTCATTACTAAAATTAATGAGAGTAAATAACGCGCATTTTGTAAAAGACATATTTTCTCACTTTCATATTTTATGGTAAGCAATTAAATCACTATTAAAAGAAATAACATGTAATTAGATATAATGATAACTACATTTAAAGAGAGGGATGAATATCCTTGAATTTTTTTTTTTTGTTTCTGTATGTAAGTTTATAAAACTTTACATATCCTATGTAGATTTTTCTTTTTCTTTATTATTTTTTTTGTAATATTTTACAATAATCCCAATAACAAATGACTGTCCTATTTTTATTTTTTATTTTTTTTCAAATTTCAATTGTTTATATTAAAAAGGAACTTTTATTTCTTCTTTTTCTTTCATCTATAAATTACATTTTTGATTGTAAAGTTTTATTGGATTATACTATCCCTTTTTCGGTGCTTAAGAATCTGTCATTTTACTTTATGCACACCTATATATAAGCCTGAAGTATAATATTTAGTATCCTTTTTATATTCTCTTCTGATTATATCTACAACAAGCACATCTAACAAAATCAAATTTCAACTTATCGAGAATTTGATTAAAACTGAATACAACATCAAACAAAAAATTTTTAAAGTTAGTTTTCAAGAATAATAGGAAAAACTCATTATGCAATTCACAAGCCAAATTCTTAAGAATAGCCTAGTGGTACAACCCTGTGGCAAAGTATCGAATAAAAATTTCTTTATGATATAACTGCCAGAGCAAATGCTTTAAATTATGCTGTCATGTTCGTGTCAATTTAAGATGATTCGAGAAAAATCAATAGCTGCTTGAATAAACATTATACGTTTTTGCACTCAGGAGAAAATGCCTTAAATTACTTTACTTTCCCTATCAAGTTTTTTGAATCTCAAATTAAACTATATATCTAGAAGTATTTATACTTATATAATTTAATCAATTTTGGAACCACTTTAACATTTTATCGCAATGTTCATTCTTTTCGGCTTAAAATCAAGAATTCTAAACATTATTTTTCTTATCGCAAAACTACTTTATATCTCAAGAATAATTTACAAGCTGAAAAAATAATTCTTGTATTGATTATAGAATTCGAAATTTATGATTTCATGTCTGAGAGAATTATAAGGATTTTTGAATGAAACAGCTTGCCAGCTTTTCATTTGAAATGAATTACTTTAATAGCATTGTAAATTTTATATGAATATTATTCTAATCATCATAAAATATACGTCTTCAAATAAAAATTTTCCTTTTTTTCTGCTTTAAAAACGTCCATTACTCTCTGTATGAAGAAAATGAGATAATTGTTTGATTTACTCTATTGCTCTTTCAAATGATAAGTCTTAAAAATAATTCATTTGACGACATGGTAGTAAAATATTAAGTTAAACAAAAAATCTATTGACTGATTATGAATAGAATAAATTAAAAGAAAATAAATTATTTCATTATAATACATTTCATGCGCAAATACTAAAGTTAAGCTTTAAGAATTGATCAATGTTTAAGAATTGATCGATGTACATATATTTATGAGTTTCCTCAATGTCTGTTCCGTTTACGCTCACTGGAATTCGTAAAATTCATTCAAGTACCACTGTTATACAAATACTTTATTTTGCAGAATTTGAATTGTCGTATGAGATTAAATAAGAGGCAGTTAAACGGGTTTTCTTCCTTTTGGAAATGATTGAAAAAAATGATCTCTCTGTAGAAAGAAAAAAAAAATAAAACAGTAATCTGATAAAATCAAAATCTCTATTAATGTTATAAAATGATGTTATACCTTTATTTTAAGGGCTCTTTATTTAAGAGATAAATAATTTCATGAAATTTGGACAGTACAATTTAAAATAAAATTCTTATTGTTAAATGTAACATTAAATTTGGATGAGGTTTTTAATAGAAAAAGATATTGACTTCAAGTGTGTAAGAGAGAAATTCCTCTAAAACTTACAGATTGTTATTATAGGTATCGAAATTCACATATGGTGTGGAAGTGAAGTTTAGAGAGTGAATTTCACGTGTTATTTATCGTCACTGGCCTGGTGTCGAAATTACAAGAAATTTTACCAATATTCTAACAAATTGCTATAATATGACGATACTAAAAGAAAATGCAAATTATTTTTAACAAAATAAGTTAATCATTAGTTAAAGTTGAACTTTGATATTTATGTTCCAAATTTGACTTTATGTATTTTTAATATTTTTATGGTATTGAAAATATTGAGCTTTCTTGAAGTTAATTAAAGTAGTTAATAATCACCTTAAAGAAAGTAGATTCAGAAATAACAAAAGTATTACATCATTCTCTAAGAATTAATTAAAGCTTTTCTGCCACAGAGGCAAACTAAATGATGAAAGTGTGTGAGAGTGTGTGTGTGTGTGTGTGTGTGAGAGAGAGAGAGAGAGAGTTCTACAGGAAAATAAGAAAACATTCCTGAAAGTAGTATAGAAGTGTTGTAGAAAAGTTATAAGAATACAATATTTTAATTTATTCTAATAATTTAATCAATTATAACAGTTGCAATATGCAGTTATTTTTGCATTTTTAATTTCTTTTCAGTAACAATTTAATTTTTTTAATTAATACTTTTTTTCAATAAAAATACATTTCAGTATGTTTTGTTGTTCTTATCCTTCGGTTACTGGTTCAAAACTAAAATGTTTTTACTAGCAAAATAATTTTAAAATTCTATTAATATAATATTTGTTCAAGAGATCAAAGAAACCCAGACATGGCAAATAATAATCTCAAATGAAAGTCGTAAGCCCATTTTATGCATATTCAGCATTTTGCTTTTAGAAATCATTCGTACGAACATTATTCTGATATCATAAATTAATTTATTTCTTCAATAAAATGAAGGAGAAATACTGGACCCCATTTTTATACCTTCAAATTCTTTGTATCGTATAATGTTGGCAAAAGTTATTAATTTCTATAGAGAACAAAAACCCTTATTCCATGTAAATAAAGAAGGAAATAAATCATTTGAAACTCGTTATAGAACACAGCTTCAAAGATTCCTTAGTTTACTTTAGGGAATTAAAGGAAAGCCTTATAATAAATGTAGTGAGAAAATGAAGTAGAGGAGCTAGAGCGAGAGAGAAGAAAGTAACTCTATCTTTGGGGAATTAATGGGACTGTTAATGTAAAAAAGGTAAGTAGCCATAGCTTTTATCACAACCCAACTTGTATAAAAAGAGATGAAAGAGACATGGTAGGGGACGAGCTCCTTTGAGAAATAACGCCTAGACAAACGCACCGATATTACTTCGGTCTTAATTTCCTTTGATGTCTGCAAGAATAGTTCGCACTATTGTATTTCTGAAGAGCTATTCGTAATGCGAGAAATTAACTTGCACTGTTTTGTTGTGAAGATGAAGGCAAACATCAAGTTCTTATTTTTTGTAGTATTTCTTATCATTTAGATAATTAATTGTATACATGAAAAAAAATGTTAAAATCTAGATAAACAATGGTAATTTAGAATAAGATTATATATTTTATATGAACATCTGTAATCAAGATATTTTCCTAGCTGTTTTGAAATAGCTAATTTGTTTTTAAAAGACAACATGCATCTGTTTATATTTTTGAATGTGTTAATAAAATAGCTGAAGTTAATGCTAAATGAAAAATAAAAAAAAAAGTGTTTTAACTATTACAAATGTGTTTTGGGGAATTATGGATTATTGAAATTATTGAATTAAAAACTTCAATATCATTTTTAAAAACATAGCAATTCACAAAATAAAAAAGAGTAAACTATATATTCTGTAATTAGAATCACAAATCCTATGAGCTTTAATATCAGTTTAGAAAAACATTAGAATTATTTTTTTCAAAAATATTTAACATTTATTGTAGCTTTTTTATTCTATGTAATCTACAAATAATGTCACACTAGGGAGTTCATTGCTGTTAAAATACCTTTAAAAACAATACCAGTTTAAGGAATTATAAATTTTATTCAGGTATTTTCCCCCATCAACACATATAATAATTAATATTTCTTCTATAATAGTTTCACTCACTTGAAAGTCAAAAACAAAACGATTTTAAATGAATTTTATATTCTAATCTTGATAAAGAAAGTCAAAATTAATCAGAATAATAATCATAACTCATGAAATACTTATTGATTTTATTTTCAATTACTCGTTTACGAAGAGACCCTCTAAAATAGATTATTTATAAAAGCTAGTTTTTATTCATAAATTTTTACAGTAAATATCGTTATATAACACTTTTAATTGGATGTATTTATTTAAAATTTTCTTTTCCTTCTCATTGGTTTAATATGTAATATAATGATATGTATGTAACAAGTATGTCAATGGTGTATGATTCTAATAAAAATATTTTTATAACTTTTTTTCCAAAAATATATCAGCATTACATGCTTCTCTCTACTAATTTTCTCTATGAAATTCATTTCAGTGAACACATCAATCCATGAGAGATATCAGCTGCCACGTAGAATGATTTTAATACTTTTCATTAGATTTTCAAATTTTCCCGTTACTCAGAAAATGCACTCTATGTTCACCCCAAATCCATATTTAATTCAGAATCAACCAAAGTCTCTATAATAGAAAACAGATTTTAATCCAAGTTATTAAAATTTTAGAATTCACGCTAGTCAGACGTTAGGTATTTAATCTTTCAAGAGGATAAGGTGTAATCTTGTTGCGCACCTCCACTCATATGAATTGTTAATTATTCTCTTTCACACACACATACACCCAAGTGAAACATATTCTTCCTTCTATCACCCGAAGAGATGCTCAAAAAAGTATGTGTAAATATTTAAGCAAAAGCAACGCTTTAAGAAAATGGAAATCCCTTAAGTTTCGCTTTGGTGAAGGTAAAGACCCATTTTTTTACCCGATACGGGAAATAATTTTTTGAAAGATAAAAAGATTTTAAAGAGATGCAATATTTAATAAATATTTCTCAGTAACAAAAGTTTTTTTTTTCTCAAATTAAATGCATATTTAGTAAAAACAGAAAAACCATCAAATACAAAATCTTTTCTTTAATACCTTAGATAAATTCTTTCCCCAAAAATTATATAAATTTCTTTATATTTTATTCACATAATATTTCTTGAAGCACTTGTTTTATATTTAGATAACAAGTTTGTGTGAAAGGGTTGTTTTTAATTTAAGTAATTATACACACATTAGAATGAAAGAAATTTAGTAACCAATCAATATATTTTTATAACCTTTCTGTGTATTAATAGTATATTTCGTATGGCAATGAAATTTATAAATATGAAAAAAAAAATACTCGAGTAAAATTTATGTTTAAATTCCTTTCTACCTATCATGTTCTAAAGATAGTGGAATATTTGGTAAAATATAATATTAACCACTCAGTATTCTTAGATGTTATTTTTTTTAATTGAAACCCCTGAAGAGTAGTTTAATAAATTTTGGTTTTATTTTTAGATTAAATTTGTATTTCAGTATTTTTCAATTAAATATCCCCATTATTTCTGAAAAATAATTAACGAATCCCTAAAATATCAAGTAAATTCAATTATTATTCACATAAAAAAAATTTAAATGATTAGAAGCTGCAACATTGTTTTCGCATTGGTACCAATGTATTCTCATATTTAGAACAATATAGCTAACCTTAGAGTATTTTTTCCATTAAAAAATGAAGTTGCGAAATACATGTAGATCTATATAAAAAAAAAAAAGCTGAAAGTGTTTCAATGACTTTAATTTCAAATCTTCATAGACCGTTTATGATCTCTTTAGACTCTAGGAAACAGGGAAGGATTACTTTTATTGATAATTTGAATATTTCATCACGAACTCTTAAGCCTCATCTCTTTAAAGATTAAAATTAAAATTTTATATTATGCTCGTAAACTTTCTTACCTTATGATCAAAACTGTGATCTTTTTTTAAAAAAAATTATATGACTTTCCTCACGCACATAAAAGTTTTGATGTTATAATAATTTTATATAAAAAGTTATGACATGCAAATAAATTTGAATTTTAATATAGATTTAAACAAAAGTTGTAAAACATTATTTTACCTAAAAATAATGTAAATAACCACTTCTTTCACAAATAAAGCTTTTTTTTTTGTTTAATATACATTTTAAATATTAAAAAATAGGTTCAAGTATATGATAATACAATAATTTTTATCTATAATATTATAATACAATGATGCTAAACAACAATTTAATCAAGTAAAATTTCAAAAATTGCAAAAAATAACTTGCTTTTATGAAACATGTATTTAATGAAATATGCAGACATAACTAATAAAACTGGCCTATATTATGGAAATTTATTACAAAAGCTCATAACAGTTTTCTTCTGTATTTATATCAATGTGTTCAGTAAATGCTATGTTCTTATATAAATCTGTTCCATAAATCTAATGCGCATTTTTGCCATAAGTTTTTATTTGTTCATTCAAGAGACAAACAAATCAATATAAATATATTTATTCATATACTGAAAATACTGAAGCATAAATAAGTTAGAAAAGAATTATTACTTATCATTAATAAAAATTGGGTATTCTAGTAACAGAATCAATCTAATGTATAATACTTAATTTAAAATACACACACACACACATATATATATGCGACATTCAAATTCTTTCTTGAAGCTTTATTCTCTGATTATTTTAAAGAAGCTATAGTTTTTATTCCGAAATTATAAGAAATTAAAAGGAAATTTGCACTTTGCTTGAAAACTATCTTGTTAATATGCTGGTAAAGTGAGAAAGTTTTTTAAAAAATATATATATAATGTTATTTTCTTATGAAAACTTATCTTAACTCAGCATATTGAAACTAAGAAGGAAGAAGGGCGGTATATTATGTTCATCAATAAAAGTTTTTAAACATGTGCTTCTTATAAATTTCTTGAAATAAATTAATTTAATTATCAATTTATATTCATTAAAGTATTCGTAAATTTAACTTTAAAATTTCTTATAATTTCATTTTATTTATATTTAAATAAAGTATCTTATATATACATAGATAGTTTATAAAAAAAATTTGACGAATTATTTTAGAAAAAAATCGTGGGAAGTGTTACTATATTTCCAATTAATACAGAAATTAATGTTATCATATATTTACAAATTAATTAAGTATCCTAATAGTAGAATGAGTAAGAAGATTATTCAGAATTGTTTGAGTTTATTAATCGATTTTAGGTTTAAACTCAGAAGTAATAAAATGACTTTCCTAATATTAAGGCAATTTATATTTTGTTTTCAGTCCTTTGTTTCAAACTTATATCAGTATAATTAAATTTCAATTTCACTACTACATATTAAACTTTAACTTTATTAATATTTTTTCTTACATCTCTCTCGAGCTAAGCATATTTAAATGACCCATGCTTTCCTTTTGCTCGTAATGATCATAAATACTATAAATGATTAGCCAGTACAAAAATACATGCAATTAACTTACATAGAAAACATACTAAAATCCTAGGCAGCCTAAATTCTATAGGTGGTATATTGTTTTCCAAATATTAAAAGGAATCCTCTATTATGGAATTATTGGGATTTAAGTAATAGCTTTCATAATTTTTTTAGATCTGAACCAGCTCCTTTGGAAGGTGGGGAGGAGGCTTCTTCATTTGATTATTGTTTGAAATTACAAGATCTGTTGAGTGATATATATATATATATATATATATATATATATATATATATATATATTGTGCACCTCAAGTAAAACAAATTTACCTAGACAAAAATTCATTGCATGAACCTTCAAAATAAGCATCTAAGCTGGCATCTAAGTTGCTAAGAATAGAACTAAGATATGGCACTAAAAAAAAACTTTACTATTCCACTTGGTCTTAAAAAATGTTTAGAGCTTTAATTATTCATAAATTTTGAAATTTAGTAAAATATTATATATCACAATTTTACTGCGTCTCTAATTTTATAAAGATTTGAATATGATAGCTTCATTTTCAAGTTAGTGAATTCCTCCTTGACCAAAATACATCAAAATAAAAATAGGAATCTGGTAATACTAACGCCAACCAATTTATTGTGAGGGGGAATGACATTAACTCCAAATTAAGAATGAAATTAAGAGCGCTATATCGCACACAACATCTTTATTGAACAACACTATGTAAGCTATCTACATATTTCTTATCTTACTTGTAACAAAGTTAACGGCTCCATCTATAAGCGTTAACATTCTTACCACATTGATTATTCACAATACCCTATGGGTCGTAACACCATGGGGTCGTAGATAGATGTTTAAAAAAACTCAATCTATTTTATAAATATTTTCCCTAAATGAAAAGGACACAATTTCAAATGAAAAGAACACAAGAACACCTTGATTTTCTCTCTATTTTTCCTGCAATTAATATAGTTTTATTAAGATTTTCCAACATCTAATCTAACGTAGTTTAGAAGATGGTGTTGAATACATATATATATAGTTCATAAAAAGCATCTAATGTTCTTCTCGTTTAACCGGAAAACTGGAACAAAAAAATTTCTTTTACCAGTCTGGAGTACATAAATGAGCATTTTATTTATCGCGTTTAATATTGTATATTTTATTCCACACTTATTAATATACATTTTATTGAACACAAAATCGAATGAAATAAAGTCTTGGTAATATTTTATACGAAAAGTTGCTTTAAGTTCAATCTCTTGGAAAAGGACATAATTGCCTCCTTCGATATATAAGTATAATACTCTTGAATTCGCTCCTCCATTTATTCAAATGAGAAATATAGCTACTATTTCGGCCGGATACTGGAATATCAGGAAGGATGTGCGTTAATGGACTGAAATTATTGGATCGAAATTGTATTGTACGATACGAAATGCTTTCGAAGCTATGAATATGAAACGAATGTTTGTTGTGAAACGGGAATCATGTACTCCGTTACTATTATCAGATTCGTGATTGAGAGCCTCTCAGAATTAATTGTTACTACAAATGAGAAAACGGATGAAACTGAGATGTGTAATCATTAACTTCATTCTATAAAAAATTTCTTTTAAAATTCACTTTTTAATAATCCACTTGAACATAAATGCCCCGGCAAGCAATTTAATTTGTTGAAATGTGTTTTAAAATTCATGAATAATGTCTAGTGAAGGCGTTGATTTCAATCGCAAATATTCTGTATTAAATATTCGTTTAAACTTCATTATCACAGAGAGCTGTATTAAATTCACATTACCACTGAAATCGGTATTTTTGAATATTTTATAAATCATTTAGGGAGATTAGGTTTGAAACCATTTATTGAAGGGAACATAACGGAGAAGTAGTACTTTTGAAACTTATCTTTAATAATAGATTTCATGTACTGAGCAAAATTTTCTTTATTCGATATATTCGATGACACGAATGACAGAGTGGGAAAAAGTGATATATTTAAACTAAAAATAAAATCTGTCTTTAAATATACTACATGGAGGATACGATTTCCTTATATTTCTGTATATTATTTTAAAATAATTTTCCTGATGATCACAAAAAGTTATCACCTTTTTCAAGCAGTTAATTTACATTTTCGTTATGATTATTTATTTTATGAAGTATTTAAAAGTGAGGTAAAGAAATCCATTCGGAGCTAATTCAAATCATGTATAATCATTTCCCAGTGATAAGCTCTGAAAATATTGGAGATCAAAATTTTCAGTTTTTCATTAAGTTAAAAATTGTATACATACAAACATTGCAATGGGGAAATGTGTAGTAATGTCTACTGTTTCTATATTGAGAATGTTGGGTACATATAAGCTCGTTTAAAGAAATTTGGAATTAAAATACGCTAGATTTACTTATCCGGCTTTATTGAAGCATTTTTATCTAATAGACGTTTTTAAACACATTCATCTTGAACACATTTTGTACATTAATCAAAAATTGTATATTAACGGCTAGAAAATCACTGGTTTGAGTGCCCCTGACAATTACCATATGGAGAAAGATAAACTCTAAAAATTTATTTCAACTAAGTAAGCTTCAAATTCTTCTTTTGGTGTAATGCGAAAATTTGGAGAGTGAGGTTCATACATACTTACGTCACATGATTTTGACCAAAGGGCTTCCTATTCCTTGACTCAACTTAGACACTTTAAGAAACTAAAAAAATTCATATTAATTTAAAAATTAATAAAATCTTGAAATGTAATTAATGCAATTTTTTCTTTTAAACTTCATAAAAATTAATTACAAAAAGGAATGACACACAGATCTAAAATAGGTTTTATAATACAAGATTTAATATTGTATTATAAATTACTATATCTTTAACTATGGTATAATTGAATGATATTTATTGCATAGCAAAATTTTATTTACGGATGTACGTATAATCTTTAAAGAAATTAGCCAATCTAGGCTCCATCTTCCTTTGAATTGTATCTGAAAGGAAACCTTTCTCCAGCCTGAATATCAAATATACAGAAAATAGTTCGTATTACAAAAATAATTTTTATCAGAGAATTTATTCCTTTCCAAAAATGACTAGTTAAAAAACTTCATTTTAAAATAATCGTTTAATAATAATATAGATACATAAATATAAAAGTGCATAATATATGCATATTATGACAATACGTGTATACACACACAAAAATGCAGCATGTTAATATCGAAACATTTTCTAATTTAAAAATGAGTAATAACATTTCAAAAAGAGAATGAAAAAACTGAGAGATAACATCAATAAAAAATAAAGTACGAAGAAGAAGAATGTAACTAAAATCCACACAGAAAATCCATAATCAGAAAAAATAAAAAAAAAAGCATTAAATTAAACTGATGAGGAATTGATTTGATAATCAGAATTGCTTAAAATCAATCATGTATGTGGTTTTAGTAACAAACCCTATGTAAGTTTCATATAGATCATAATCATCTTGTTAATACAATTATCATTAAAGCAAAAACTGGAATGAAAAAAAGGCTTTCTCTACTTACCTATATCCTGAATGATCAGTTTAATTATAGAAAAAAGGTATAATAAGGTGCGTAAGCAGAGTTTGCTCTCAGAATGTAATTACCATGATAATTAGGAGAGACAAATTTGTAAAATACTTCCGTTGAGATAAGAAGCATATAGTACTTTTAATTTAGAAAAAAAATTAGTAAATGATGTAAGTTTTTGATTACTGATAATTGATACCAGTGAAGAATTTGCTTTAAAAATTAAGAATAATTAACTTAATGACAAAATTATTAAGTTATTATCTTAAATATAATTCTTCGTATTCTTTAAACATTTTCAAACGTGCTTTCAAGTTCTTGTTTAAATTATATAAAGTTTTACTTCATTTTTGTGGGTCAAATTTTTGTTCTTTTACAATTAATAAATGATAGATTTATTATAGCTACTCAATATTATTGAAAAAGGGACCAATTACTGAAAAATGTCATAGATGAATGAAATAGTTTTACAGAATTTTGATTAGATTTGATGAATACCGCAATGCGTAATTAACTTACATAAAACATTATCTCATAAAAAACATTATCTAACATAAATTTAGAATGGATTAATTTGAAGCATTATTCTGCTTTCCATGTACATGCTTGGTGTTAGAGTGCAAATTAGTAACGGCAAGTATTGCCGATACAAAAAGTAATACACTCTGAGAATATATGAATTTTTTTCTCATATTTTTAATCTGAAATATTCTGCAAATTAGAAGATTAAAAGTTACATATATTTATACTTTTAAAAATTAAAAGAATTGGATATATAAATACAGATTTTAATATTAATATATACTTCGTAATATCAAAAACATATATAGTGCATCAATTAAATAACTTGTGTTGAATATTTCTAATGTAAGAACCACCCATTTTACCTTAGAGACATTTGTAAGTAGAGATATAATTAAGCTACGTAACTTCTAAGTTTTGTCAACATAGGTCTATTTAATGATTCGTTTATTTAGTATTTCTATACTTAATTTTCAATATTCGACGATTTTTGAATCAAATATTTTTTTCTCTACATAATGCATTCATTTACACATTAAATTACGCAATTATTTAAGTATTTTACCACTTATCAGCATAAGTCTATTTAAAGTTTTATTTATAGTGTGTGTTTTGCATCGGATACTAAATATTTAATAGATTGAGTCAAGTATTTTTAATTTACATGAGATATTTATTTAAAACAGACAAGTAATTATCTGCTAGTTGAATATGTAGCGATTTAAAATAATAAAATACTGATGTCCAAAATTAAGGTTTCAAACGTGTTCTTCCAAATAATTCAAAACTGCTACTAGTAAAATTTATGAAATTTGCATTGTAAACACATTTTTGAAGAATAGGTAACACATAGTTAGTATCCAGTTTATAATAAAGGGTGTTTATCGTTAGTGTTATAGCACAACATGAAATTTAACCCTTTTAAGTATCTAGGAATTTTGCCTGCAATGTTATGAATATTGCGTTAAAACCCACAACTTTGATTGATTGCAATTAGAAGGAGTTCTCATAATCATTTAGGTGATTCATTGAGATGGAGTGTTGTTTTCAGGCTTGAAGCTGGGGAGTTTCAATTGAAGGTGGTTGGATTGTTAAAAGCGGCACTAAACATAATATTTGGGTAGTACAATCAATTCTTAATAAGAGGTACTATCACCAGGACACTCGGCCAAGGTTGTCCAAGAACGATTATACTTGCACAGGATTGCTACTTTTCATTAAGTGCACGACGACATGGACAGACAGTGGCTTCAGAGCTTTCTCGTGACCCTGCAGCTATGTACGGAAAAAGAACTAGCGGGGAAAACGTATACAGACGCCTGGCAGAGAAGATCCTTTATGCCTGGTATCCAGTGGATTGTCTCCCTCTGCAGGAGGATCCTTTTATAGTGAAGCCGAACCCATAGAGCAGGAGGATCCTTTTATAGTGAAGCCGAACCCACGATTCTTGGACACACCAATAATGGGGGTTTGTTCTTTTCACTGATGAGTCAAGATTCAGCACACAGAGTAACACTCAACGAGTCTTCATATGGAGAGATCATGCAGCTCGCTACCACCCTTCCAACGTAAAGGAAATCCACCAGTTTGGTGGCATGGGAATCCTTGTTTGGGGCGGCATCATTCTGGGTATCGTACACCACTGAACGTCTTTATTGTGACTGATGACACTTCACAGTCTTATAGAGATGAGGTTCTTAAAGCCTATGTCAGTTTTCTGGAGTGCTGCTGACCTGTATTTCCTTCTTATGGCCACACAGAGTTCATATTGTTGACGATTTTCTTGAAGTAGAGGATATTTGCCATATGGGCTAATCTGCCAAGTCTTCAGATCTGAATCCTATAGAACATATTTGGAATGGTCTAGGAAGATCCCTTTCCCAACTTCACCGCTCTCCCATTACCCTTCAGGTGTTAAAAACCGTGCTTTTAGAAGAATGGAACTTAAAGCCACGAATATTTCTCAGCACCCTTATTAACAATATGACGGCTCGTTATGATGCTTCGTTAGTAGCGCAAGGGTAGCCTCACTCATTATTAGACGAAACTTTTCCGAGTTATAATGCATCGTGATTTGATCTTTTTTTGATATAACCTGAATATCATCTAACAATTGACGACATACCTATATTGTTTATGTTGCTATATGCTTTCTCTCATTACAATATCACTACATGACAAATTTTGTTGCAATAAATATAATATTTCTCCACTTATAAAAGGTTTTCTATTTGTTTTCTTAACTTTGGACACCAGTGCACATTAGAAACATATATTTAAAAGGATATATTCGTATGCAATAGAAATATTCGATAGCAGTTTAGTAGTTGATGCTGAAAAAGAGCATTTTTGTATTATTTGTTTTATAAAAAATAATAAATAATAATAATAAAATATAAATGACACGTACTTAAATCTTAATTAATATATCTCAACCATGAAAACTTTTTTTTAAAAAAATAGTTTTATTTTTCAAGTACTTCTACTGTAATCCTTCACTTGAAATAATTATTGCAGATATATTCAGCTTGATGACCACAGATTTTTAAAATTCGTTAATTATGTATGAGACCCCAGCTCTTCCGAAAACATTTATTTATGTAACACTTTAACTGACCGATTACAGACCCATTCTAATAATTCTACACTCTTTGACAATTTATATAATTTCCTCTTAAGATATACATTAATTAAAGAAAATCTACCAATATAATACTTTTAAATGTACATGTAAAAGTTTCAAAATAGATTCATCTTAATTTTTCTAATGAATATTACTATTGAAATATTTGGTAGGAATTTAAAATTCCATTTTTTTTTCTATTTAAGCGGAAAATGAAACAGTTTAACTTACTGATCTTTTATTTTCATTGATTGTTTTGTCAATTTTTAGATTAAAAAATAATCACTTCTCTCTGCGTCTCTCTCATCAGTTGTGCAAACCGGATTTGTTATAAAAATTTGAAACTTGGAAAATCGTTTTGATCAAAGATTTATGCATTGTGTTTGCGGAAAATGTAAATTTATAATTATAAAAGCATTCGTTGGACTTTATCAGTTTCGGTGCGTCATAAATGTTTAAAATCCTAAGAGACTGAAAACTAGTTGTCTCTGAGTGAGAAACACGGTTTAAATTTTAATACTCCAAGCCGCACACAAAGTCTGTATATCTAAATTCAAAGATTAATAGGAAGAATATTAATATTCATACATTTGAAGCTGAAAACATGAATTCATACATATAACTAAAGTTTCCACATGCATTTTCCTAATGTCATTACTAATTTCAGAACTCCCAAGTTGATCATTCAAGTTAATCTAATTCTATGAATCTCTATGATATTCTCTTCAAAGGTTGGCTGATTTCTTTAAAACGCCTTTCGTTATTCTTCTCAGTATTCAATTCTTCATAGTCGCATTTAATCAAAATGAAGAACATTTATTTTAATTTCTGTCAAATACTGCTTATGCGTTCTCCTGGTTTATGAAGCGTACTTTCTTAGGAATAAATGATTTTGTAATTCAGAAAAATATTCATAAATAGTTAAATCGTAAATTCATGAGTTATATTGCTGATTTTCTTTTCCCTAAATTATAAAAATAATCATTCGAAACAACCATTACTATAAGTGATAAATATAATACGACTAAAAGTGTCTTGAACAAACAAATATTTTTTTAAACTAGTGATATATGATTTGTATCTAATTTAGTTATTTGAATAATGTTATTGATATCCTACACTTCAGTTTTAAGTTCCATACAATATGACGATATTCTAAGAATATATTATCATTAAAACCCTTCTTACATTGAGATGTACATTATTAAAGCTCATGTAAGTAAAAATTAAGGAATTAAAAGGATGCATGATGTATAAAAATCAGCACCAATAAATACTTAGAAGCTCAACAAATAGCTAATTAATAGTGAATACATAATTGATTATGCATTTTTTTAAACTTCGAAGTTCTTGAAATATATCAAAAATTATTTATTAATGTTTGTGTAAGACAGTTTTAATCAATCGTGTTGGTTACACTGCAAGATAAAATTGAGGATAATTCATGACCGATAAGGAAAGTGTGTTCTTATAAAATAAGAATGTATTTTATAGGGAATAGTTTGCTAGTATACATAGTGGATAGCCTCCATACATCTGATATGTGATCCATATATATAAATTTTGCATAAAAAGTGTTTAGTTTAAAACAATTTCTTGAAAGAATGTGCAGAATTTTGTGTAACATTTATCTCCTTAGCACCATAATCTCTTATTGCTGACATCAAAAAATACTTTTTTAAACTATTAAAAATTCACAATCATATGTCAGTTTAAAATTACATGCATTGAAGTACTTTAATTACATTCTTTCATCAACAATAAAATCGTGGATTAATTATTCATGAAAGAACAATATTTAAGATTTTATTTTTATTAGCTTAATAAATGATGTTCAGAAAAAATTCTATCTTTTTGTTCTTCAATAAGAAACTTCAACATGAACTTTATGATGTGCATTAATTTATAGTATTTTAGTCTCATTAAAAAATCTTTTTACACACTTGGCGACTCTGTCAAAATTGATATGAATAATTTTAATTTGGGATACATCTTTAATAATTCTAAAGACTGCCGATCTAAATAGATTTTCTAATATAACCAAAAAAATAATTTCCTAAATTAATATTATCTCTTATATCATAAATATTAAATATTGTATTCGTATAAACTGTTCTGAAAGATATTTGTAAAGAAAATATGTATCTTATATTTATAACAGCATATCGCAAAATTTCAAAGATCCAATTTTAGACTCTTATCAAGCTGAACTACTTATAAAAAACTATGGAATATTTACATAAGACATTAAGCAACATTCAAAAAATCATCCCAAAATTTGAAAGAAAGGCATTTAATAAATGAAAGTGTATATTTTTCTCGAGTGAAATGTTTGCAGCATAATGTAAATTAAAGTATTAATAGAAATTGAGATTACAACGACAATTCAAAAAATTAGAATTTAAAACTTTTTGAGCCCCCTATACAAATTTCAATATTCCCCAACTGTGATGGAAATTACAAAAACTATTAAAAGTGTATTATGCTCCATATATTATATTATGGTTATGAACACTATAAATAAAAAAAAATTGTTCAGAAATTAGAATCACTCACGAAACAACAAAGACTCAACATTTGAATAATTCAGTTCGAACGGTTATAAATATATTATGTGCAGCCGTCAAAAATGGGGACTCGTTTAATAACTTTCTGAATTTCAATCACAACTGGACAAAATGATGCCACTGTTAATGGCTTAAATAGAATGAAATTATAGCGTTAACAGTTTAATAAATTTATTTAATGTTGTTTATTAACTTCTAAAACGAGATTATTCCATTATAAAATCTTAATTTATTTAGTGTATCTGATTTCTCTTTCTCTCATCTTAAAATCAGCTTAAATATCAAATTTAATAAATTTCTGCTGGGAAGTCATGGGGCCTTAAAAATAAGTCTTTTAATGATAAATGAGTCTCTCAAACATTTTAAAGTATAATATTTTTAATTGCGTCTTTATGAAGCTTGTTATTCTAAACTATATATGTTTTTTTTTTTTTTTCAATTGTAAAAACATAAAAATAATATTTTTGTGAAAAATACGATTTATGGATTATTGAAGACAGCTACCAAAAAAAATTTCATATATAAAAAAATTGTTATATCCCATTTAGATTTCTCATTTCATGAGGTCACACACACACACACACACACACACACACATATATATATATATATATATATATATATATATATATATCGTATGTGCGTAAAGCAATCTAGCACATAGCTCCCTTTCTAATTTCATCGAATATCTCAGGAACTAATAATCTGTTTCGAGTAAAATTTTAAATAAAAGCTTATTTAGATCATTATCTTCCTAATTCTGTAAAAAATTAGGTTCTTCATAATGGAATCGATATTATTAGAAGCTATTTAAATGTGTATTAAGTAAGATATTTTATTAATCAGTTATCATCATTACTTAGTACCCTTTGAGCCTTTAACGTCGATACTAAATTCGTCTAGCTTTGAGGAAAATTATTAACATCGTCTTATTTTGTTGTCTATATTGTTGAAGTATAAGTATTTTAAGAAATAAAAAAGTACGTATGATTAAATGATGTAATGGCATTTAAATTTAATCAATAATGAATTATGTTTTAGATCAATTTAAAGAAAATTTTATCCATTTCGTTGTATTTAATTTATCATTGCAAAACCATGATGGGATAAGAGTATCAAGTTTATGAAATTAAGTACATTATAGATAATAAATGGCAAAATTCTTTGGCAAATTTCTTTGGTTAATATTCATAACATTCAGGACTAAAAATAAATCTGTAAATTTCTTTTAATCATTTGTTCTGCTTTCACAAACATTATAATCAACAATTTAAGGAAAAACTTAAGAATTAATCAGATTTATTTTAGCTTTGATGTTTGTAAATTAAAACAGACTATGTACTTCCATTCATAAATATTTATTTTCCAATACGATCTCGCAATGTTTTAAACAACATCATGACATCCTTTCGAAAGACTAATTCAATTTATTGTCTAATGCTCTTCGTTATTTTTGAGATCATACGATTATTTTAACTGTAGCATCTTTCCCATCAATAATGAAGAAATTTTTTTCTTTGAACAATGTTACTTGACACCTATTTCATGATTTATCTTTCAGTGAAAGTATCGCATTATAAATTCCTCAACTTTCAAAAACATTGACTAAGTGTTTTACTGGCATTGACTAAATTTGTAAAACTTTCAAGATTAAAATTCTATACTTATAATTATACGATATAATAAACTATATATATCGACATTAGACTTAAAATTTAACTATTCAATCATTCATCCAAAAAACATTTAAGAAATTAATATGTTAAATGTTAATGATTACTTTGAATCCAAAAGATTTGTTCAGAAAAAGGTGATAACATTTTATAAACAATAACCTGAAATTATTTTTGGATTTTGGCCCTAACATGGCAATCATGTATTTATAAAAAGCCAGTGCAACTCGTAGATATCAAAATTTTGTTGAATCCCCAGTTGGATTCAGGAAAGCACCTTACATCCCATGTTTTAAAGATAATTTTTCTTTTTGTTAATTTATTTGTGCCCTCTGGAACAAAATTGTATCCCAACTAAGCACATTTTTTGTGAAGCACAAAATGTGTAGAGAAATCGTTGTTGAAATACGATTAGAATTTGGGAAGTTGCTTTATCGACATATCGACCGTTTAACGGTCGCCAACTTCCGTTAATTTAGTTACAGATGCTTAAAAAAAAAATTAGAAGCGTTGCGCTTTCTTTTCTTTTTTAACTTTTGTTAACTTTTTCGGTCCAAACAAAAATGCAGAGCTCTTTCTTTATAGACGGAGGGAGGAAATGCAAACAAAAGACAGAAAGTATGTCTGAACGAGTGTCTTAAAATTCGTACGCGAATAGAAGAGGAAGGAAGAACGACTCAGTTGAAATTAAGTTTAGGTCGCGATCGTGGATCGATTTTGCAGTTGTTCAAGGAGACAAATAAGCAGATGAAGAAGTGGTTTATAACAAAAGGTAGCTCATTAATAATTCAAAAGAAGTAAATTACATTCTCGTACAGAAGATAAACTCAAGTTTCAAATTAACAGATGGGAATAAACTTTTTTCAAAAAAAAATCGAATGATCTGGACTTATTCCCTTCCTCTACGAAATATGCATAAAAATATTATTCTAATTTTGTTCGCGTGATTGTTTGTTTCTTATCAGAAGAAATGATTTCTTTTTAGAATAAATCTATTTTTGCATTGAATGCCTCAATTTTGGTCTGATTACAAATGTTTTCCGAAAATTCATTCGGTGAATTTGTGAATGCTTTTGAATAATTTAAAACTCAAAAATTGTAATAAAATGAAAAATAAAATAATGCAAGTATAACACTTAAAGTGTAATTCAAATGATTGTTTAAATACCATACGAATTACTAGTTAATATCTATTTCATTATAAATTGTACTAAAATTTTCTCGTAATGATTAAATGTTCCATACTGAGTATTTCAAAATACGAGTAATATCAAATTAGTTTTCCCGCCACTTAGATTTTGAAGCCCAATGGTAACACCAACTTATCTTAGCAACACAATCTGTCGTCAAAACCAGTTACTTTTCGAACCACCCTTGTAATTCTGAAGTAATTGAAAAAATCCACTGGTTGAATACCAAAATAATTCAGAAAATAAGTTTCACAAGTTAAAAAAGGTATTGACTAACATTTAAAAGAGAATGCAGCGAATCTCTTCTACAACAACGTTAGAAGTTAAAAGGCCTTACTCAACCAGCCAGATGAGATATCTTTTCAGCCTGGTTGATAGGACCGTCAACTTCGGACCCACTTGTCCAGGGTTCGAAACAACGCTGCCACATCAAGGTCATCAAATGTCTCCCCCTCCTCGAGGTCGGAATACCACCAGCCGCTGAAAGAGCAATGATATATAGAATAGAAAAGAATGAAACAGAACAACTGTTCAGATATATATATATATATATATAAGTTCAGTAAATCATTGATTTAATGCCAGTCCCCTAAACTCCCAAAATACAATGGGATTTTGAATTATCATATGCTTGATGTAGATGTAAGATGAATGAGATATTAGGTCATGTAACCCCCTCATCACTTGAAAATAATTCTAAATTACGAGTATAGTTATCAATAAATACATTATATCTCTTGTACGTAGTTTTAATTTAATATGTTTTTAAATAGAATTTAATCTTATAATTTGTAAGTCTGTGAGGAAAATTGAAAGAGCGATAGAAAAAACGTGAACAAGAGAAAAAGTTTCAGAAAAATTAAAAAACTCTGTTAGAAGAAAACATTCATTTTTAATATAAACCTGTATATTTTTTAAAATTTCGTAATCTGTAATTTAACAATGTACATTTTTAACTACCTCCTTCACCATTTCCCACTTTAAAAATTAAAGAGCTTCCTCAAGAACGTCACGATCTCAGTTTCAGGACTATGTAAGACTTTATTCGTTCCCCAGAGTGTATTTTCTCTTTCAGATACCTATCTTCGTAGATATTTTCCCTTAGAGAAAAATTTTCTACAAAAATAGATTGTCTGAATATGGAAATCTTTCTACGTGATTTTCATAATTATAACACAGAACATATTTGCATTCGAGACAGTGAACTGCTCCTGTTCAAAATATGAGACTTAAATTGCATCTCAACGTTTATGAAAATTGTGCATAATTGTTAACAATGTTGAATGACGTTTACTACCCTAGTTTTTGTCATTTATATCATATCTTTTCGGGATACTTTTACATTTATTTTTCTCTGTCTTGAGAGACGAAAACTCTCTTTCTAGTGATTGCCACTTGACGTATTACTAATTATCTCACTTAGTGATGCCTGTGTTGTATAAAAATTATTTGAAACATAAACAAACATATTTTTAATTACATTTAAAAGGTATATAAAATATTAGATAAATTAAATGTATGGTAAGAAAATGATGTTTATACACGTAAAAATTATTAGAATAATCGAAAAATGTTTCTGTTGATGCATAGCTATAAAATTCTTAAGATAGTGCTGTGTTTAAGATTGGATCATATTTTTTCGTATATATTGTTTCATGTATAAAATTATACAGCAATTTCTCTTTATTTCTTAACCAGATACTGTCATTTTTGACTTTCAACGAACATTAAACTGATTAATCAAAATTCATATTGATCGTAATTTAAGAATTAGGTACAATAGGCTTAAAAATTAATGAAAGGAAAAACAAATATCGCAAATAAATTTGATTTTACCTCAGTGTGGTAAAACATCTTAAACAGTTTCCTAATTATCTTTGAGTTTTTAGTTAGCTACCAAATGAGCTATTGTTTTAGTCAAACACCGAATGGCCCTCCAATCGCTTTTAAAAATGCTACCCTAAAAGTTTTTGCGTATATATATCAGCTTTCACCAGTAATCAGCTTAATTTTCAAAAATAGGTCGCAATAGATTTCTCCGAATTTTTTTTTATCTTAAAATATATTCAATTTAATAATTCACGGTTTGCTTTAATTTTAATATCTGAAAAGAATATTATTCACCATTTCAACGCTTTATTATTTGCTTTAATTTTAATATTAATTAAATAATTTAATAATTACTTTTAAATAAATTAGCACTTTTGGTGACTAAATCTGTTCTTTGCAAAACTTTGCATAAGGCAACTTTTACTTTATTCTAGTTCTCTGCGTATGAAAATTTCTGAATAAAAGGCTTAGACATTTGTAATCCTTTCCACATTAACGGTACACGTCTTTTTATTTCGTTAGGATAGATATGTAATTAGATTATTTATCTTTATCATCAAACTGAAACAAATTTTAACGAAATCTTTTCTTTCATATTTGCTTTCAAAACTTATGATATTCTTTAAAAATAAGTTATTTCCATTCAAAGTTTTAAAAGACAATTAATCATTTCCACCACTTATATTATGCCTCGTTGTTTTCTCTATTTAAATTGTAGTTCATTACACATTTTATTTCTCTATACCTTGGTGTAGAAGCTTCTGCAAATAAATACTATCAGTTTTTCTTGTGATAATTCTAACGACGAGTATAAGTTAAATCGTATAACTTCACGCTAACACGACTATTTCGGGAATCTGAATCAGTAAATGCAAAAGGTTAAGATGTGACGTTGGGCTATTTGTGGTTTTCTCTTCACAAATATTGAGGATATTATATATATATATATATATATATATATATATATATATATATATATATATATACAGAGAGAGAGAGCACAAAATAAAATTGAATAAATAAAAAATGTTATAGAAAAAGAAATACTTCATATTCAGAATTTCTTTTAAATTACAATAAGAAAATACATATGAATTTCTTAAATTAAAAACAAAGTAAAAAAATAAAGCATTTCTTAATGCAAGAACTTATGAAAAAGAAAATTACACTTCTAAGCATTTAAGAAGAATATTAAATACCTTAAAGAATACCGAACAAAAGTAGCAAGAAGATAAATTTTAAAACATGAAAAACACTGAGAACAAAGGGAAGAAAAAAAACCTAAAAGAAAATTAAATGCAACATTTATATATTCTGAATCTGGCTTATGGTAGATTAGCAGGATTAACATGCTTTACTGGAAAATTATTCCCTGAAAAAAAATTCTATATAAAAATAAGGAAATTCCATAAAATTCAAACAGAAGAAAATGTAAAAAGACAACATTACAATATAAGAAACCAAATACAAACTATATTTAGACAAAGGCAAAAACCCATACGTTAACCAATGAAAACAGACAAAAAAACAATCCAATAAAGTAAACAGATTAATAACAAAAGGGGGGGAGAAAATTTTAAAAAAATTCAAAATAAAATATAAATGAAAAAAAAAAAGATTATATTTGAAAACAATAATATAAATAGAAAAATTATAAATATTTTAAACCAAATCAAAGAAAACAACTGAAAATCATAATTATTATATCTTAAACTACTCTTAATAAAATTCAAAAGTTCTGCTTCGAAAAAATTTTCTTAAATATAACTAGTGTTAATATAAATATACTAAGTTTTAATCACAAGTCTAATACTATGAAAAATTTGGTTAAAAACTATATTTCTAAAGAGACTTCTTCAGATTTTTCGCACTCCCAAATAAGGAAACATAGTGATTCGAAAAGAACAAAAGATTCATTTCAGGATATATATTTAAAAAAAACTTATTATTAAATATACTCTAATTTTAAAAATATAAATGATATTCCGATTCCTTTACATAAATATAAATTTAAAATAAACTTAATTATCTGTATAAAATTATAAGGAAAGCTTAAAATCTAAATTATAACCAATCTGAAAGAAAATATCACCATCAAAATATCTAAAAATTCTAAGATATTGCCATCAAAAAAAATTATCATCATATAATTGTAAATAAATATTGGATAAGCAATCACTTGCAGTCCCACCTTGTGGTATGCGTTTATTTTGTTTTTAAATCTTTTTATAAAAATATATTCAACTTTCTATTGGACTAATATAACTTTGTAATTAATTTTTTCATACGCAATAACCTCATTACTATTAAACTTCTGATAAATTTCTTTTGAAACTTGAATAAGTTCATTTGTGTCAATAGAATTAAAAATTTCTTCAAACTCATAACTGTAACTAACATATATCTGTTTGTTTTTATTATATTTGACTATATCAGCAATTTTTAAGCCAATTCTCTCCAGCTAATCTATAATATATTTTGTAATTTCTTACCAGCAAGAATAATATATGTACTCGAACCAGAAGTTACTATTCTAAATTAAATAGGATTATCATTGTGTTTTTTAGGCGGGATCAAAAATCTTTTAGGAAATTTGACGTTATTAATATTGGTACCTATTTTATTATATCATGCAATAATTCTGTTATAAATATTTTATTAACTAGCGCTCACAACTCTATCGGATCTATAGTTCTCGAGATGCTTATTAGTTAAGTTAAAGTAGAAATTTTGCATACGGTAGCATAATTATTAGATATTTTGTCATTGTAAGTAATAATAAATCTGTAACGGAACTTAATAATAGTTGTTTTTAAATCTTTCAAATAAGTATAATCTTTATTATTAATAATTACTTTTCTAAAGGCCAATTTTTAATGTCATAATTAATATAGTACTTAAAATGTTCATAAGCATCTAATGGAAGACCATTTTTAATTGCTAGTTTAATTATAAAATTATAATTACCTAAACTAATTTGTTTCAAACATAAAAAAATATTTTCCGAAATGTTATGTCTGAAATTAGTCCCGTGATTCATAATCTCTCATTACAATTTATTCTCAACTATATTCAAATTATCTGTAATCACATGCTGATACTGCTCACTAACATACCCTTTATAAGCATTACACGTGAAATTATTTTCATTGTTTAAATCTAAGTTTTTATAATAATTAAAAAGAATGCAACCCATCTTCTAATCTTCCTATCATCTATACATAAAAGCTTTCTTAATGTTGAGATTTTTAATAGGGCTTGATTTTTATATATATGAAGAAAATTATTAAAATTGATTTTATCAAAGGATTTATTCATAAATTAAATAGTACAATATTTCACTTTTCTCAGATCAAAATTATAATCTTTCCATGTATTTAGGAAACAAAGAATTAGTTATATAATTTAATTAAATTGATACACATAATTTAAAGTTAATTATCATGTAATAAATAGTAAATAAATTTCTCTTTGCTTAATGCAAAATAGAAAAGTACTTAATACTTTTAATAGTAAATTCTTTCTCAAAATCGTCATTAAGCTCAGGAACTCTTTTCTTAATATCTACCTTATACATTATCTTTCTTCAACCTTTTCTACCTCTGTTCTTTCAAACCTATTATTATTATCTTCCTTATATTCATTATTATGATAAAATTCTTTATATTCATTTTGTTCAATATTTAGTACTTTGTATTTATTGAAATACATAATATTCAACCTGTAAGCATATACTGTCTGCTAAGAACCAATAAAGTAGTTTGAGTAGTAGTAGTAGTTTTAAAGTAGCACACTAACCATGACATATAGTCAAAACCATGTCAAAGAGAGAGCATTTAGTTATTACTATGCAGCATATTAAAAAGATTTTGTGTCGAACACATGTTAAATTTATTCCTATATTAATATAATTAGACGTTTCACCAATATTTTTATAATTGCTAATTTTACTATTTAGGAGGTAAAAATACAGTTACGTTCTTAAATATATATGTCTTCTATCTAAAGGATTGAGAATATAAGCTTTATTATTCCTATAATAATAATAATTATAAACACACACACACATAAATATATATATATATATATATATATATATATATATATATATATATATACGAGGTGTTGATATTAAATAAATAGACTCAAGCTACTACAGAAGTATGCATGTACCAAACACAAAATACCTACAACTGTTTAGAGTGAAGAAATATAGTGCGAAATCTGTACCCTTCGCTTCTGTTAACAAAAACGTATAATCGTAGCCTTCGTTTGCATTAAAGTGTTGTTTTTTTTTTTTTTGTTTCACAGGAAAAATGATAAGTGAGCAACGAATTGCTGTGAAATTCCGCTACTGTAACTTATATTTTATAAAGTAAGAGTATGGCATTGAATGTTTATCGAAGCTCTTGTTTTTAAGTGGTTTAAGCTTTTTTAAGATCTCCAAAAAGGTGTTGAAAATTATTCATGCTAGGGGCGTCCTTCTACGTCAAAGACGGATGGCAATATTGTAAAAATCGATAATCTAGTTCGGTCTGACCGTCGATTAAGTATTCGCGCAATTACTAAGACTGTAGGAATCAACAAAGAATCCTTACAGCAAATTTCACATAACAGTTTTAACATGAACAAAGTATGTGCGAAAATAGGTCCTAAAATTCGACCGTTTGAACAAGAAGCTCACAGAAATGTTTGTACTGGCATTTTGAATACCGTTAAAAATGACTCAAACTTATTGAAAAGGATAATACAGTGCTACAGTGCGCTTGAATACAGTGCTAAATTTTATATTGTAGAAACTAGAAGGACAAACTTTTCGCAGATACATTTCTTAAATTCTCACACATAATTAAACTTGGCATTCCAAAAAAAAAGGGGGAAGTCTCCTTTTATAGCCGAACAGAATATATATATATATATATATATATATATATATATAAGCGTGAAAAATTTAAGTAACAAATACATTTTTCAACATACAACCATCAAATTGTTAAAAAGCATTTCCAAGTATCATCACCATGACATCAGAGAGGACGTCACGATATGCAAACGCGTAGAATACTTAAACTCGGTACCAAGGCAACTTAAAAAGGAGGAAGAAAGCATTTCTAGGCATTCCCTAAAAGTGAAAGTAAAATAGTATGCTTAATTAGAATTACAAGAAGCTAACAGAATATCTTTACACAGGGTAGAATGATCAGCAACTTTCATGTAGTGCATAGTTTGGCAAGACTTGCATAAGAGTTTGGAATTGACAAAAGCTTGAAAGCCTTCCATGTGACATGTACAACTGTGAGAAAGTTTGGCGGAGATCGGAAGAGGAAAACACTGACAAGAGATGACAGGCATATCGTTCAGCAGACAAAAAGAGACCAGAACCAGACATCGGGCCTCGTTGCTCTGCAGCTGCGTACATCAACCCGATGGCAGGTACTACGTTTTACGTCTGCTTTGAATAGTAAATTCATCCGTTGTCAAGAACGCTGCCTACCATTAATAACAGCCTATCTCCAGCACCGTTTACAGGGTTGTCAAGAACACAAAGGCTAGACATCTCGTGAATTGAGACACGTTCTGTTTATTGATGAAATTCGTTTCAGTCTGAGCAATGATTCTCAGCTCCACTTGGTATGGAGAGCGGGAGGGACACGGTTACATCACAATTAAATCAGGGACAGAGACCATAGGGGTGGTACTAGAGTGCTTGTTCGGGAAGGCATCATGTTGAATGGACGAACGGAGCTTCATATTTTCGATTGCGGCTTACTTATCCGAGATCGTTACTGCAATGAAATCATCTTCCCACACGTGAGTCTGTTCCGAGGTGCTATCGGCCCAGACTTTATTTTTTGTGTTTTATGTTTTTTGAGTACGTCCACGCAGGACAGCTGCTGTTGAGGAGTTTCTAGAAAATGAGAATACCTGCAGAATAGTTTGGCCAGAGTGCTTCTCAGATTTAAATCCCATCTATTATGTATGAGATGATTTGGAGAGACGCTTAGCAGCAAGATCCTATCCTCCGGAGAATATCAGACAGCTGAAACGGATGCTCCTTGAAGAGTAGCAACTGTTACCTCAAGAACTGTTGGATAATCTGGTATTAAATATCAACAAGCAAAGTCATGCAACCATTGCAGGTAAGAGAGGTCACATCCCTTACTAAGGGACTTTGTTTTGTTGCTCTTCCTTATGGCCGGACAATGTGCTTTAATAACGCCATTCTTTCAATAAAGCCTTTTTCTGATTTGTTCCTTTACGAATGAGTGCAATTAATTTTCTGGCTATAATGTTTTCATTAATCTTTAAGGGATATATATATGAGAATTCCGTAACTTACAGTATATATATATATATATATATATGAATCCATGAATACGATTAAACTAATCCATGAATATGATTTTTATATTTTTAAGAAATGAACATTATTTTTTTTCTTAATCTACAAAACTTTAAATCTGTAAATATCAGGCATTACACACACACACACACACACACAAACAGTAGAGCACACGTCTGCACTACAGTCACAGCTCGTAAAAAAGTATGTATAAATTTTCAATACTAGAACTATTTAAACTGACTTTTTAATACAACAGTCAATGTTTTTGTCACTTAATTTACCTGTGAAATTCAAACACACATCCGTTCAGTTAATAACATCATTCATTGGGAATTTCCAAAGAAATAGCAAGATTGTGTGACAGAATTCCTTGTAGTTTAACCTTTTCTATTAACACTAGCAGGCTTCAACTTTAAACCACGCAAACCTATCACTGAAGAGTTATGGTAAAACTCTTGACACTTCGTAAAGTCCTTTAATGGGCCAGGCATTACTCAAGATGAACGCATGATAACTGTTTTAAACTGCTAAGAGATATTAAGGAAAAAGTTCTTGCAAAAACGTCCTTATTGCTTAGAGGCCATTTAAACTTTTGAATGTAAAGAAGGTATAATGGAATAATTTTTTGTAAAACATATGTATTAGCTTACCTCCCTTCCTGTATCCCTCGTTAAATACTGGAGCATACAAATATATTTGCAGTTACAAAAAATTTACGTTAGAAACTTTTTATGAAAAATTATTAAAAATTTTCAAACACAAAAATTATTCTTGCTATTACGAAATGTAAGATACTATTCTAAAAATTTATAGGTTTTTGTAATACTAATTAATGTGTGTGTGTTTTTTATTTTAATGATCGATACAATATACTTGGATATATAATGTTTTAAATTTGTTTTTTACAAGAGACAAATTTAAGAAAAGGCAATTTAATTTTATTTCTATTTGAAACAGTTAAATTCGTTTTTATTTCAAAATTAAATTTATTTTTGAAATGGAAAATTTTATTTCATTAAAATGAAAAATATAACGATATTGATGATAACTATGATTCGTTGTTATCTTATTTTAGAAATGCCTGAATGAAATTAGTATCAAGAATTTTTATAACTTATATATACATTTAATATCATGCATTTAAATATTATTATTACAAATGTTTTTTTTAATATTTTTTCATTCCATATCTTTAAGCATTTCAATATACCTTTTGCTATAAATGGCATTTAATTATCCCTTTAAATCAATTTTTCTCATCAGAGCGAAATTTCTAAGCAGAATCGTTTTTCTCAAATCAAAATTCTTATCTCAATTTTGATTGCATTCATTAAATAATGTTTGGAATAACGAAAATGCTTTATTGTGTTTCCTCTTATTTTAAAATTATAAGGAAAAGGTTATGTGTATAATTGAAAAAAACTTAAGACATTTCTTCATTTTTGGCCGTATAAATGTTTAAGAAATGTATCTGTTTGACTTAGTATTTATCGATAGGATTTAAAATAATTGCAATTTGAAGTGTAACTAAACATAATATAGTTTTTAAATATTTTTATACATCAAAGGAGTGTGGTTATTTTGAAACAAGCAATTAGAAAAGTATTTTTTAAAATATAGTTAATTCAGTTGCCGACAAAGTGAAATTTTTGTTCAATAATTGTAATGAAATATTAACAACTGACAATTTCCATTTTACTAAGTGCACAATAAATAAATTCAACATTTTTATTTCAAAAGACAATAATCTAAAAATGTAGCTAAAAACTAATGAGTTCAAGCATTCTTAAAAATGTTTTTGCTAATTTTGAAAGTGTATCTTCTTTTCACAAAAGAAGTTAAGTAGAGTTCTTGGTTTCATACGTAGGAGAAAAGAAACATAGCAACGAAAAACATTCAAATGATTGAAACCGTACTATTTAAGTTCTTATTAACATACTTACAAGAAATTAAACTAAGTATGCAATATTTCATACCAAGCACTATTCCGCAATGAAAAATCATAAGCGTGGAAGAAGCCATGAGATTATTCAGTGTCTAACGAGCCTAGAATAATAAATTAAAACTTAATTGAGAAACATTCTCTACGGCAACCTTTTCCTTTGTTCGCTACCGTCTCTTTTATTTACAGTCTTTTGACAATTCCCTCAGAAATATGATGCTTAAGTATCTCAAACATAAAAATAAGATACACTCTAGTTAAACATTGGAAAATAAACTCTAATAAAGGAAGCTCCAATAAATATTAAAGACATAGAAGTGTGATTATCATTTACTTGATTTAGTGTTTATTCACGCGAATGACACAGTGAATATAAATCGAAATCTATTAAGATTTACTATCTCTTGGTACTTCCAGAACTAACTTGCTGAGACGTCCTCAGAAAATGATTTTCAATAACTTTTGAAGAATTACAATATCTACTTGCCTCATATTTCTATCTTAATTCAGGTCTAATTGAAAATGGTCCTCATTCATTTTTCCTCAAACTGTATCGACTTTATATCAGATAAATTAACTGATAACTCAGACAATTTTATGAGTATAATATTCTTCTAAATTGTACGCTAATTCTCTTCAGCTTAGAAGAGTTATGTTTTCAGAGAATCTCGTTATGACTTGAAGTGTAACTTAAATGTCATTGCTTTTATAACCCATTACAAATTTTGAATATTGTTTTGACCAGACTAACAATCATACTTCACTAATATGACAATTAGTCTAGAGCAGCTTGGTCTGTCTTAATTTGACAATTACTCAAATTTGCTTAAATTTTGGAAATTCTGTAACATTCAAATGAGAAATCCGGCCATTTCTACGACAGAAAATTTATAAATAACTCCCAAAAATTAATATAATTATCAACAATTTTGAAATTCCATCAACCCAAAAAACAAAATAAATGTTTTAATAGCTAACTGAGTTGTATCAAAAATATAATGATAGACTCTCAATTCATTTCAACTGAACTGTTTTACATGCACATTGATTAAATATTAACCATTCTTTCTCACACAGGTAATACTATTTCATTTTATATTCGTAATCCTTTTAGCTACAACGATGCATTTATGTAAATATAATTCCTAGAGTGGAATAATAAATTCTATGCAAGCCTTAGAAATCTCAGAACCATAGCTGTACAATCATTTGACGTCAGAATTAACGTGTTACATGTAGAGAGTAGATATGCCTGCAAGTAAGTTGTCGAGTTTAGGGCAGTTCTGCTTGTGATAGTCATCCGTACTGGATGGCTGGCTTAACGGGCAGATCCCATCAGGAGCCAAACTAATACGGTGGAGGTGTACTTGCAGGTAGTCATGCCCCACCGCTTGGCGAAACTGCATGAATGCCTTAGTATCTTATTTTTATAAGCTGGGATTCAATAACAATTCGGTATTTATGCATTAGAGTTTCCTCGTTTGATAAAAGTAACGTTTGCATTGGGTTGCAAGTTTGTATCTGTTTCACTGGTTTGATTTGCATTAAAAATCTTCACTCTCTCCTAAAATTTGATGGTCTGTCCCTTCGGGACTCAAAAGATTCAATGTCCATTAACACCGAGGGTGATCCCGGGGTTCTTGGATAGATGACTTTATTGAAGCAATACACATTTATAGAATAAGTTCTTTTTGAAAGACTCTAGTCGACATGATGAACAAAACTGGGTGACAGACTTCTTGGTGCTTGCTTCCATTTTGTTCAGTTTTACCCATTTTCCAAGGTGGGTAAGTATCGTGTTGAGAACTTCTTTAAGAGCTATGATTTGACTGCTGGTAGTCCACATTATAACATATATGGCAAATAAGCATAATGCTCCCAAATGATTTTAGAAATAGATAATATGTTAAATAAGAGGCAGCTTATTGTTACACCATGAAGTAGTCCTTGTCTTAGCTGTTTATTCGAAGAAACGGAGTTCTAGAATTTGCACCGAATGTGACGCTGACAAAGAAAGTTTTGGATCTGCTTCGACATTACCATTCACTCCTATTTACTTCATTTTATTTATGAGCAGCCGACTCTTAATTTTGTTGTAGGTAGCTTAAAATCAACAAGAACGGCTACGGTCGACTTCTTGTTATGGAAACCAGCTTTGACTGTCTGAGTGAGTTTCACAACAAGATCGAAGGTTGGCCTATGCTTGCGAAACTAGGCATGACAATAGGTGACTCAAAAAATTCGCTCAGTTTACTTTTACCGCTTTTTCCAGAAACTTTACATCATTCGCTTGAAAGGGAGATGGGTCGGTAGACTTTCTGTTAGTTTCTATTTTTTAGTGAAGTTATTTAAGCTTTTCTCCATATCTTAGATAACTTTGACTTTCAAGGTAGGTTGATTAATTAAAAAGAGTCAGCCACAAAGCCAAGGCATATTAAGAAAGGATAACATCAGGTCTGGTGCATTTCCTGCTACACAGAGAAGTCATGACAAGATTAAGCTCTCCAAAAAAATTATTTATGAAAAGAGAAGCATTCCTGCTTCAGTATAGCACGAGGTGTTACTTTTATAGTGATATTTTTCTCTCTTCAGTCGTAACATAAAACTTACTGATAGCTGTATAATGTTGCATAAAGCCTTTATCATTTTTTAAGGTCTGGGCATTTGTTCGTCATTCACAGTTATTGGTTCCCACTGGTGGCTGAAAATTTCGTTGTTTAGGTTTGACAAAAGTTTTTCAGCCTTAATACCGTTCTTTCTTAAGTTGAGTTTATATACAAATTATCTTTTGGTATTTTTATTGATTTATGGTGCGCTTAGGCTAGCTTGGGCTTTTTCAATTGGATACCCTCGTCAATATTACAAATGGATTTTGCTTCGCTTCCCATTGCATTCCTTAACTTCTTTGATGGTGTTTAATGATTTGTTCCAAATAATTCTTAACCTACCCTTTAAGCACGTTCTTACGAGCTGCTTGTAGAACTTCTTTTACAAAGCGATTGGATGATAAATCGGGGTTTTCATACACAAAAGTCTTAAAAATATACTTGCAACTAATATGGAAAACTCTTCCCAGATGGGCATCTTGAAGTTCCAATAATAGGACATTTTTTTTACAGATTATATGCTTTTACTACGAACGCATATGCTCATAGGAAAGGGTCGTATTCTTCTATGGCATTTTCAAGAGAAATATCTGATCTAAAGATTAAATTTTTGTGTACCAGTGTGAGGTTTGTAGTGCTTGTATGTCCGTCAAACGAGAAAAAAGCTGGTTCAGAAGGGACTTGAATGATGTCAAAATGGTTTTCAGATCTTCTACAGACCTGCAAGTGGCATTTGTTGAACTAGAACTCCAACAGGCTGAATTGGCATTAAAGTCCGATGATGATGCTGTTTCAACGTTGCTCGACGTTGGCTTAAATCGGTAATCTCATCGAGGTCTGGGATACTGTTCGGAGTGTGTAGAGGCCAACTACTTTAAAATAAGATCCATTCATGCATATGGCCATCTATGCATATGGCCAATTTGTCACAGCCATCCATCTTATGTAGGGTTATAGTTTTGCTAGCTGCCTTATTTTTTACAAAAGCTATGATGCCAGAGGCTGTGTGTCTAGATTACTTGATGATAGACATTATGTAATCATAAAAATAAGTGGCTTATTTAGAAGCGCCAACTTCGACAATTATAATTATGTCTCCGTCAGAGTTGAAAGCTAAGGTCTTTAGTTCAATAAATTTGGTGTTGCGTAAACCCTCTGCAGTCCCGGACAGGATGCAGTAGTGATTGTCTAAGCCCTAATAAAGACTAGATTTGGTTCTAGTAAAGATGATTGTTGTCGTTTTCGAGGCACGCTGTAGGTGGTCGCTCCAGCAGATTTGACATTACCCTGGGCTCAAAAAGTGGAGGCCTGTACTTTACAGTAAAGTAGTAACAAAAAATTTCTCCAATAACAAATTACGCGATCAATTTCCTACAAATGAATGTTGGGCGTTTATGCAATATATCTCAGCGAATTAATTTGTACATTCGTATAATTGATTTTTAGCTCCTTTCAGCATCTTTAGCAAAACAGTTTCTATACCAGTCAATAAATATTTTCAAAACTTTATTGATATCTCACTTTTTTCAAAATCTGATGAATATCTGTGTTTGACAAAGAAAATACAAGTTAGGTAAAATATAATTTTAAATAGTGTTCAGGGGGAATTTTCTACTTATATAAAGAGAAAAAATTTAAACATCTGTGACACATTTCTAATTATGATTCTTATGATGAAATAAAAAGTGAAAAAGTTTATGATTATATATTGTATTACACATGCTTCATTTGTTATCAAACAATTGCGCCAATCTACCTTAAATGCTTGTAATAAAAAAATAATTTGCAGCAAAAGTGGAAGTGGAAGTTTTGTAGTACAAAAATAAACTGTGTTCTGATCAAATGCAATTGGTGACGAAGGTTTTAACAGCATGCAAACGGCTGACATCGAAGAATTGTTGCTAGAAAACCCTTTGAATGAGGACTATTTGATCGAATTTATGACAATTTATGATAATAAAGAAGTCGATAAAGACGAAGTAGGAGATGAAATTCAGCTACTAACAGCTGATTTCATTCGCGAGGATTTGAAATTTGCTACAAGTATGGAACATGTTCCTATTCATGATCCTGACATATATCGTGCATTAAAATTTCAACGTAATCTTCAGTTTGGTGTAACAGGATAACAAGAATTATATAAGTAACTTGAGAAACCAAAAAAACAGCCGCTAATAACGGACTTTGTAACAACATCAAAACCAACAGAGGCCGTTAATAACGAATCAAATTCTTCATTTGAATCAAAGCCAACAGTTGTGCTAGACATTTCTGACACATCTACTGATGATAGCATTTTTGATACAGTTCATAATAAACTTGCACGCTTGATATTAAGTAGCGATGAACAGTTGTTAGTAGTGTTATTCTTAATTTCAATTTGAACTTTTATATGTTGTATGTACATATAGATTGAATTTTTACAGTACACTAATTTTAATTTTTTTTTCCAAAAAAATGAATTATTTTTGTTTTATAACTATGTAATATGGATTTTATTACTATCCCTTGCAAGGTTTTTTCGGAACAAAATTGAAGTTTTTCATCTTACACGATTTCTTAAGGTTGTGGATCATATCCCCATATTTACAAACATCGTATGTAATTTTTGCACAAATTTGTTTGCACGGTTGTCTGAGGAATGTATCTACCATGTAAAAAAGAGTTAGGTGTACTTCAAATGTTATAATATTCTTAAAGTACAAAATATAGCAAAAATAATTAAGAAACTGTAACAAAATTTATGAAAAATAATAATTAAAAATTAAATTAATAGTAATCTTATTTTTAAAAAACGCAGCTTTTGTAAGAAAATTAGAACAAAAAATTGATAAAAACCAAAAAAGAATTTATAAAAAATTATAATCTTAGAGATTAATATATTTTATAACTTCAATGTTTTAAATTTTTTTTAAAAAAAGTGAATAGGGTAATTTTCTTTGCACACGTAAGATATAATTTGTTTAAATTATTTTAGAAATTAAAGGCACATTAACTAATTTGATATAACTAAGTAAAAAAATTATAATACATTTTTATAAATATTTAAGCTTAAGTATCTATCAAATAAAGGGAATTAATGATTGAGAAAAAATAATTATCTCTCTAGTCAAAGATAATGCTTAGATAGTATCAATAATATCTAAGTTAAAATCTAAAGAATCTGTTTCAGAAGAATTTATGTTTGCTCAAAGTAGGTTCAAAAAAGGAAGTATAAAATTATAAAATTAGCATAAATTCTGAGTTGAAGTTATTTTGAAAAATTATAAGGTCATCCATATATCTATGCAAAATAAATTTATTGCTATCAAGAAAAGTATTTTCACAGAAATGTAAACAAACAGAGGCAAGACTATTATAGGCTCTTCCAAATTGTGGAACACTTTTAATTTATTTACATTTTTAATCATTATAAAAAAAAGATAATTTTCATTTAAAATAAAGACTAATGAGAAATTTAAATTTCTCATAAGGTATAGGGCTATTAACTTATTATTTTTTTTAAATTATTCATGATAACATTAATCAAATCCTCTACATCTATAGAATTAAACAAATCTTCAAAGTCATAGCTATAAATGGGAAAATGTCTTTATCATTAATATAATTAATGATTTCAGAACTATTTCCAATAATAATAACAGTCTTAACAAAACTTCCTACAGTATTTTGTAAGATTTTACCAGTTTTAGTGAAGCATGCATTGAAACTATTAATTATATACCTAATTGTAATAGGTACTTTATGAAATTTACGAGTTAAAAACATATGAAGAAATTTTACGACAATCACATTGTAACTTATTTTCTGATATAAAACTCTAAATCCATTGGTTTTTTTCTTTATCAGTATTAGTAATCCAAATAGAAGTTTTATTATTAACAAGATATTTATCATTCATGGCAACAAAAAGCTATTTTCCTCTCTCTCTCTCTCTCTCTATATATATATATAACTTATATATATATGTATTAGATTGGGCCACAACGGAAAATGTGTAAGGGTTTTTCACATCAGCTAAATATAATGTAGCAACAATTATCAAATCAAACCATACATATGTATTCTATTAATCAAGTTACAATTTACACCGAGTGTCCTTCGGATAGCAAGTTTGTGTAGTTACTGACTCTCCAGATGATCGCTCAAAAATGGACATGAAAAAGCAAGTATGTAAGCTGAAGAGTTTATATATAAACAATTGCGGTAAACTTTTAATAGGTTAATAACATAATGTTACCAGTTATTTTGTAACATATGTTTATACTTATATGGGATCACACTGCATGTAAAAAATTGGTTTGTTAAGTGCCTAAAATGATGTTGCATAATTAATATTTTACAAGGCTACTCATTCTTTAAAACAAATTTTGGTCTAAAATTTCGTATATGTTATAACTATTTATACGTTCTTCATTCTACTTAGTCAGTCAAGCCGATCCGATAGATTGTTATTGAACACTGAAATTTAATTCAAATTTTGTGTTGCTTGTATTTAAATTGCCTTACATTTTGTGTATTTACATTGCCTTAAAACATTTAATAACAGATCAGTCAATACGTAGTTTTTTTTTATTCAAGAATCAAATTCAATCCTTTTGAAGATTGATCCGGTCATCTCGCTTTCCGAGCTAATAAACACAAGCGAGTCACGTGACAGTGCCCCCAATTAATGTAATTTGCATATAATAGCTTTAAATCCACATGATTCCGTTATTTGATAAGTCAGCTTCTTCAAAGTATTTATGTCCAATTTATTATTGATATTTTTTCGTTCAACAATACAACTAAGTTATGTAAACTATTTACCATGCCAATAGAGTTAGATGAAGGTAAATTAATTTATTTTACAATAAAATCTAAAATTGTATTTAATTTTTAGTGTTAAGGCTTTTTTAAAAAAATATGTAGGGATTATTACATTTAATTACTGTATATTGAAATCATCTCATAAATCATAAAAACATGCAAGTTTTAACTCAATTATCTTCGTAGCACAACACTTCACATTATTGAAAGCTTAAAAAAGAAATTATAAACTTCTCTATTATATCACACAAGTGCTCAAATTATAAATATAAGATAAATCTCTCTTCAATGTTTCTTATAAACATCACGATAACAATTTCGTTAATCAGGATTAATTTTGACAAAAAAACCCACTCAGTATATCTCCAATTAAAAGGTTTGACTGAATTCTTAAATGAACGAGCAATTTTAAGTTTTTATAACATTTCCCCCTCCGAACTCATTAAATGAAAGATCCATTAAATACACAATATAAGATCACAATAAAAATAATGACTCATTTGCAAAATTACTTATCAATAAAAACTCTACCTCATATTTTGAAAAAAAAAATTTGATTGTTATTAAAAATAATGATTTTTAAGAAGAAAAAGCTTCACTCTTTTTATCTTTAGATAATTGTATTTCTTTTTGAATTCTAAAGTTTCTGGGCTTTTTAAATTTTGTATTTGCTGTTCATTTTAAAGTTCACAGTAATTTGAACTTCTTTTATAGCTCCTGATTGCAACCAAAACAATATATGTCGCAGAGCGCCTCATTTAACGTATTTTAATTTCCCCAAAGATTAAAAGCTGATAAAAATTTCATTAAACTCTTTAAATTCTTTTTTTATGTTTAATTTTATAGCTTTACATTATTAATTTTTAAAAGCCCGAAGGCTTCTGTCAACGAATAGCAATTATTACATAACGCTTATGATACATATCTAGAGGCAATATTTTCATCTTTTTATTCATGATAAAAGAAGACATGAAAAATAAGTTCATATTGTATAATTTTATTTCATAAGTTCTCCTTCTTTATTCTTTAGTTTTATTACCTTTCCGTTACCTATCAGACGTATTTAATTTAAATTTTTTGTATTAAATAGATATATTCATCTCTGAATGAAAAGACTTCAATGAAGTTTAAGTTTGAAAAAGCGAGAATGGATGATATACTGAAACAACAAGGCTATTCACAATTGAACTTTTCTCTCTCACACATTTAACTAAACTGCGTTTACTAAAATGATACTCACAGATGATATTTTTGTGCTTTATTTTAATCCGTTTCATTTTTTTCACTGGCTAAACTAGTTTAGAATAATATTTTAATTTTTATATTTCTCATTTCGTATGATCTTATTTTATCATAATATAGAATTTTTTAGTTTTAGTTTTAGTTTTTATTAACGTCGCACTAGAAGCAACACGAGGGCTATTGGATCATAATATAGAAACGAGCTTCTATATTTTAACAATTAAAACATGTTGTTTACTAGCATTTAAATTATGTAAACTTATTGTGTATTTTTTATTTATCATACTTAGATATCTGATATTTATAGAGCATCTTAAATTAATTTAATTTGCCATTTGGTAGAACAAAAAATAGCAATTTATTCTAAGGAATATTAAACTTTCACTACTTTTTTGTACCCTTAATTTCATAGAAAAACATTATCACTCAACTACAGGATTATTTAGTATTCATGTCATTTTAGTTTTCTATTCCGTAATAATTCCAAGCTCCTATGGTAGCTTCGTTATTGAGAGTCAGTCTCGTGGCCGGTAAGTTCCGCGGATTCAGAGAATTTTCAACTAAACACCACTGTGAAGAATTAGAAACATGATAATCTTTTAAATTTAATTGCGCCATAAAGTGGTTGTATAAAATCAAATAAGAATTAGAAGAATTATGTGCTAGCTTAGGTATCATTGCTTTGACCAAGGTTAAAAAAATAATATTAATAATTCAAAGTAATAATAATAACAATACATGTCACCCATTGCCAACTGAGTTAGGGCAAAATTCAATGAAGCAAACTAAAATTAAAACTTAATCTACTAATGAATTGTGGACTCAGAGCAAAAGAAACGCTACGTAATCCCGTGATTCATAGTAGATTGATACTATTTGTATTGCTTCTTGTCTCTCTCTCTCTCTCTCTCTCTCTCTCTCTATATATATATATATATATATATAATCCTTGAAAGTTACCTTTTATAATAAGCAACAACTTTTATTGAATTTTATTTTTCTATTGTCATAAGTCATGCAGTCTCAATTATAAGAAATTTTTTAGATAAAACAACTAAATCACTCACTTTAGTTTTCTGAGATTAATGTCTCGCTTTTATAATCACTTAATGTGATTCTTATCAGATTAGTTAGTGAAAAGATACATGTTACGTATGTACTTAATTAAAATTATTCTATTCTATTTACTTCTAAAAATGAATATTTATTCCCTTAAGATTACATTAATTATCTCTCTAATAAAGCTGTTCATAAAAAATTGAGGCTTAGCTCTCAGATCCTTTTGTTTTTCCAAATGCAGAAAATTTGCATAGATTTTTTTCTACTAAGCATTTTAAAAGAAACAAAAACATATTTTCAAATATGCATTGGAAATACAAATTCCTAAATGCTTTATTATAAAAAAAAAAGTGAAAAATTCAGAAATTAATCCGTTGGAAATTGGAACTAAAAGCCATTGAAATTCTTTCGGAGACTGAAAGAAGGTGAAACATAAAGCACGATACATGATGCACATACTTAATGTAAACTAAAATAAGTAAGGCACAAAGTGCGATTTGTATAACAAGAAACGCAGTTTAAATTCTCAGGTTTAACTTTGGAATTTTTCTGAATCCATTGATTTTGTATAACGTCTTAAATATATTATAAGCTTCTCTTTGATTTATGAATGCCCAATATTTCATATCTGGTGACTAAAATCAAAGCTTCTAACAATCGAACCAGTTTCAAATGAATATATGTCCAAATATTTTATTAAACTATGATTTTACTTTAATATATCTGAAGATTAAATCGTGAACCTTCGAAGTTTAACTTTTCAGAATGATTTACATTTATCTACGAAACACATAGTTTCACTTAATTTCTCTCTCCTTCTGCATGAATTTTTCCAACATGATTTTTTCTTCCAAAAAGGGGTTCAGGGAGATCACCCTCAAGAGGTAATAATATTCAAAAGTTATCTAGAAGAGATATTTCTTCTTTTTGGGAAGGATATTCCACCTTTGAAAAAATATTTAATCAGTTCCTTACTAAAAACACTGAATAAAAAAATATCTGGCACACCCTTAATAAGTTAAGAGAAAATCCTTTCCTCATAAAAAAAAGTTGTGGCTTCTTAACATTTTAAGGAACTGTAAATTATTAGGCTAATGAAGTAATTAATATGATTCCTTAACATAATTTATTAAGACTACAAATGGAGCTTTAGTTTTTCGGATGCCATTTTTTTAGTTTGATAAATTGATTGTGTAACTTAATTTCACGTTTCGCGTATTACTTTGATAAAACAATTTCTAATGTTATGCATGTTTGAGAAATGGTATTTTGGAGTTAGGTTTCTAATTTTTGCAATTGGATTCCTAAATAAAGAACAGGGTTTCGTTTTTATTAAGTTCGTTTGTCTCATAAAAATCATTGTCAAATGCAAAATATTGCAGTACATTTCTAAAATTCCACGAGTTTGGCCATCAAAACATTTTGATGAAATTTTAAGGAAAAAATTTAGTAATGATCTCTCGGAAGAATTTGAATCTTAAAATTTTTTCCTGAATGCTTTATTAATATAAGGCAAACGGAAAATAAAACTGTGAACTTATTACTTATATTACTTACTAAAAATTTTTAACTTTTAATTTCTTTTTTCAAATACCCAAAAGTTACATTATCAATCGCTACAAATGATCTGAATTTTAAAACAGGCTGTGGAAAATTTTCATCCTAAGTTCAATAATTCAAAAAAATATATAAGGATTTTGCTAATTATTAATCTATGCTTCGATTTTTTTTACCATTTCTAACTCTTCTTAATAAACAAAACATAATTTTAAAATATTTAAAATATTAACTTAATAAGCTAGAAAAAAATTGCTCCATTTTATCTCAAAATTGAATGGAGTGATAATCATTTTGGAACTTTATAAGTTTTATAAGTTTTCCTCCAACTAAATTCTCTTTTTTCTTTCTAAGCAGGCAATTGATCATCATTTCTGTCATAATCCTTCTATTTTTATTACAATTAACACAACGTAACACACTCAGAAAACAAAGATTATACTTGCAATTAGTTATGAAATAATATCTCTCTACTCTGGAGTATCTTTTTCATTCACTTATACAATATAAATTTAAATTAAAAAATATCAAATTATTTGTGTTTTATTGGATTTATTATCGTCGCACTAAGAGCAACACGAGTGGTACTGGCGACAGACCTCTTAATTCTGAACTTCAGTCAATTTCCAAGGACGTCCCCTGAACTGTCTCCTCCCTCTTCTAACTTCAACACGACGCTCTCGGGGGAGGGGGGCTTTAAGCTCCAACAGATTTAACGTGCATCAGCACTGGATACAAAACGGCTCTTCAATGGGATCAAGACTCGAACCCACGACTCAACGAAAACCACCGGCTGTGAGACCACGACCATGATCATCAAGGCTATCTTGGCCACATCAAATTATTGAAGAATGAGTAAATATTGAGTGTATAATTCAAAATGAAACTTGTCCTCAATTGAATTTTTTTCTATCTTTGGTTTGTAAAGCTTGTTCCACTCGTGAAGGAATTATTGAATCGGATAAAAATAAGTATTGTTTTATCATTATGAAGTTGATTTTAGTTTATTTAAGGAAAGTGCTCTATAGACATTACTGAACTTTAACCAGAATGAGATAGAATTCATATGATGAAATGAAAAGAAAAAGATAAAACATAAAGAAGTTGAAGATCGTATATTTACTAGTAATTGGATATGACCAATAAGTTCACTAGATGCTATTACAAATGTTTCATTTAACATCTCAAGAATCAAACATATTTTGCCCACATTCAACTGGATTCGCAAAAACATTTAAAAAGCATTGAATAAATGGAATTACATTTTTTCTTACATTACATATATATATATATATATATATGTGTGTGTGTGTGTGTATATGATATATA
>BMAW01003249.1:586423-631148 GCA_019974015.1 Nephila pilipes
GTGTGTGTGTGTGTGTGTGTGTGTGTGCGTGCCTGCGTACGAGTATATAAAAATAATATTATTCATTTTTCATCATATTTATATAGTTATTCTCTCGTTTTCATTTATTTCTACTCTAGTTCGTAAATGATATTATTTTTATCAAAATATTAAAAGCCTGTTACTACTCCATTACTTACAGCTTTTACCTAATCTTTTTTTTTACTTTAGAGCGGGCATTCTGTCAACCATTTCTTATAGTTATTCTGTGATACTCTGTTCATGTAATTTTTTCTATTTACTTTAACTTATAATTTTTGTTTGTTTTTTTCTTGTATATTAATTTTGTTTCTTTTTTTGTTTTACGTTATTTTTTAGATTTTTTTAGGCTTACTCCTTTTATTTTCAGTGTAAAGGATTTTTTACTGAATTTGATTTTTGTTGATCTCGGTTCTATTGTCTCTTTGTCTTTATAACCATTTTTATATAGTTGCTGAAGGGGATTGTTTGTCCACTAATTCTATAAGCTCTCTACGTATTACTGTCTGCAGCCTGTCGCACTATTAATTATATTCCATTTATTTACTGTTCCTCAATTTATAGGTGTTTAAATTTCTCAATTTTCTTATCTCTTCTTTTAATACTTTTAGTAAATATCATATTCTTTTTCTTTCAATTTATTTGTTTTTAGAAATATTTCTATAAATTAAAATATTTTTTTTTCTTATTTAGTTAACTTTTTTTTATTCATTTTCTTTATTTTTGTTGATTTATAATTATTTTACTCGATAGTATAATAATGATTTCTTCTTCACTATATTATTTTTTTAAATTTCTTAAAGATTTATTTACTAAAATTATTTATTATTTTAATGTATTAATGTTTATATATATTTACATTTAATTTTCATTATATATATATATATATGTATTGCTTTATTAAGATACCAAATTATTATTTTAATCCTCTGAAAATTCGAAGTAAACTTTAATATATATTCACCAAACTTGACTGAAAAATTTTAGCAAAACAATGTGTTCCCCCCCCCTTTAAACAACATCTGGTTTACATACTGGTTTTGCATAAAGCTGTGGGAAGTGTTCAGATCCCTATAACGTGTATTGTATTGAGCGAAATGTAATAAAATTTGGGGGTTGTGTACAGTAAAGTATGCGTTTTCAATTTCTAACGAAGAAATATTAATACTGAAAATTGCCACTGCTAATGAAAAGTGTGGCGACGCAAACATAATACATGCGATAAGTTAATACCTAATTGTCAATTGAAACAGTAAACAACAACTGTTTATTAATATTAAATAGCATTTGTTGTTACTTACAAATGTGATTCAGTATGAACACCTCCTGAAGCGAAGGATGGAGATGAATATGGGATACCTGTTTTGCGTGATATTGCTTGTGCACAGTTGTACAATTCACAATAATAATCTCTTGTTCCATAACAGCAGTTGCCCCTTCTTCAACTTGCTGGTGCTTGCTTTGTTCGTACCCTAAGCCTGGATGCACTGTAAGAGTTTCTGTAGATTCAAATCATTCAATCACTTTCCATAAGTTAGTTATGATCATCGAACTTCTTCGTAACTTCCTCAATATCCGGAATTCCTGGAGGATAGCACTGCTATTGTCACTCTTCTGATAAAATAGCTTTATTAATAAAGCATCATCCCGTTAATTCAACGCCATTAATAGCATATTTGCCTACATATATATATGAATGATTAAATATTCTCCCAACCTTTCCTTTTACCTTCATGATATATCTACACCTAACGCATTTATGCAAATTCGTTGCTTTGTTCTAGATGGCAGCGACAAAATTTCAGCTAGCAGCGAGTTTTGATTCGAATCTCTCTCTCTCCCCCCCCCCCATTAGAAATGGAAACCACATATTCTACTGAGCTTGCATTCCGAATTTCGTTACATTTCACTCAGTACAATATGCGTTATAGGACCCTGAACACCTCACTCTAACTTGTGCCCACCCTGAATATATTGATGTCACTAAATCAGTCTTCTAAGATTAATATTAGATTAGTATCATTACAGAAATTAGAGCCAGAATGTAATTTATATTTGTATCATAAAGAAAATCGTTATTCTTATAGCACACACATAATATCAGGAATTTATATGTATACAACTATCACTCCAAAAACTATTTTAAGAAATTATTCTTAGAAAATTATTCCAAAAACCATTCCCAAAAACTATTCTCAGGGGGAAAAAAGAAAAAAAATCATTTCATTTCTTAATCAAAAACGTAAAGTCAATTCACACATTTCTCTATTTAGTTTTCGTTCTGTCTTTCCACTCATAAATTTCTGATAATCTAATTACTCTGTGACATCCAACTAGGCATTTTTAAACCAACAAATCTGATTATCAGAAGTAAAAGTCATAAATGAAATGCTCCTCCTCTCTAGAGTTAGCGTCACAAAAATGCAATGGCCGTCCAGTTTTCCAGTTAGGTGATTTAATGCTGAGTAACAAGCATACCCTCTTAACTGCTGTTTTACCTCTAATGTGTAACAAGTCCATCTTTTGCGGATATATCTCCGGTTGCAAAATTTTCAATGCCTTAACGACGTTGACGTGGCATCATAATTGCTCTTGCAAACGATGCTCGAATTTCCCAAAGGAAATTAAAATATGCTCGACAGAAAATACTAGTCTTCCTAATTAACGTTAATTAAAGATAAAGAGGATGAAGCAAACCAAAGCATAAAAAACTACACAACTGGTTTGTGTTCAAACTTTATTACCTTGTTTTCAGGGAGAAATTTAATTATTGGCTATTTATAAATGCCTAAAATAAGGTTAGAAGAGTTTAGTTTATGACAAAATTTCAACAATACATCAAATAAGAAAAAGTTATTTTCCCACAGGTACTTGAAATTCATATAATATTGGGTGTAGATGAATTATGATAATTTTACTCAAATTTATAGTAAGTATTTAAATGTAAATAATTATAGTAGCATATTTTTCTTATTAATAATTTTCCAAGATTTAACACTTAAAATTTTAAGAGAGGTCATGTAATAAATCAAAATTGGTGTATTAGGAAAAGGTGAAATATTTAAAGTTAAAGTATAAAGATGAAGTAAAGCAAAACTCAGGAGAGAGAACTCTTCTCATCTTATTTGTGTTCGAACTTTATTACATTGTTTTCGATAGAAAATATAATTGTTGGCTTTTTTTATAATTAATCAGCAAAAGATCAGAAAATTGTAGCTTATAGGACCAAATTTCAACAACATATCAGCCAAAAAAAGACGATGTTGTTCAGAAAACCACAATTGCTTGAAGCAATTTTAATATAATTTATTATTAATTATAATTGAATTATGTTAATTTCACTCAAATTTAAAATTAAAATAAAAGCAAATAAATATAATGATAAATGTTTTTACTACCAATTCTAAAGTTTTAATATTAAAATATTAAGAAATTATGTAAAGAGTCAAAATTTACACATTTTATGAAAAATTGAAAAAGAAAAACTTTAAGAGATGTACACAAATCCATGGTATACTCTTAAAGTTTAAAATTAATAGTACAATTCCATGTTTTATTCTCTTACGTAATCCATATTCCTTTCAGAAATTTTATCAGTTTTCGTTTGTTTCAGAAACATGTTTTCAGCAAAAAAAATTTGTAAAAATATTAATTTCTGAAATAATTGTATCAATATATATGTGCCTAATTTTATACAAATTTATCATTCTTACGAATCTTTAACTAATCACTACATCTATTTTTTGTAAATGGGGGATCTCTAAAAGGTAAAGAGGAAATATTCGAGATAATTTTTTTATATTAAATAATTCGAGATATTCTTAAAATGAAAGAGTAAGTATTTTGTTATGTACAATTTTTAAACAAATATTTTTAATGATATTAATAGTACTTTAATTTTTTTTATATTTTATCAATATTTATTGAATTGATAATTCTTTATTAATATTTATATCATTTATAATATTTTATTAATAATCATAGCATTGAAAATTCTTTGTTAATATTTATATCATTTATAATATTTTATTAATAATTATAGCACTGATAATACTTTATTAATATTTATAGAATTTGTAATATCTTATTAACATTTATATATTTGTGATATTTTATTAATATTTATATATTTGTGATATTTTATTAATACTTATATAATTGAAATGTCTCATTAATATTTATATATATGTTGATATTTTATTAATATTTAAATATTTGTAATATGTTATTAATATTTATGGTGTTTAAAATATTTTATATTATTTTATTAATTAATATAAAACATTCTTTTCATACGTTTTAGATCTAACTTCTTAATTATGAGCATTTTATTCAAAATCACTTAAAATACATATATCCATCAGCCAGTTCTATTTAATTCTTCAAAACTGATAATATTTTAAATACTTTAATTAATGTTAATAAGTTCACTTACTGTCTATTTATTCTATCTTTAATCTTCTTTTTTTAATCCTCGTCAGCAAAAATAAATACATAAATATAGAAAATAAAAAGTAAATTCATTTCAAACTCATAAATTTCGCTTTAAGACTCCAGTTTACAAAGCTCTTTTATCAACTTATTGAACTTTAAAATGTTTTTAAATTCAAAGATGGCAAAAGAGGTAAATCCAATGTCATCATTTCTCCGCATCTTACACCCATTTCATGTGCCATAGCTGTAAATAAGACAAATCATAAAAAAAAGCTTGCTTCGCCTTGAAAACGACATATCAAAGCTGATACAATGGAAACATTAATTTTTTTTAATTTTATCAGGAAATTTCACTTTTGGATTTATACTGTTTTGATTAAGTAGATGATGCCTTCTTAAAATGACCAAAATATTGGGAAAAGTTTTATTATCTTATTTTAATATTACAACTTTTCTAAATATACACACAAAATTTCATAGTTTTACATACGTTATATATAGAGTTTTTCAAATTTTCGTTCAGAGTGTGTCAAATCATTTCGTTGACATTTAAAACTTTAAATGTTAAGTATTTCTTTTTTTTCTAAGAAATTTTAAGAAATTTTACTCGGTGTTTTGTAAATCAGACTTAACGGTTTTGAGCATGGAATAAGATTTTAGATCCACATAATAGATACACAAAATTGCATATAACAGTTTTCTTTTTGTTTTGTTTTAAGAAATAAATCGGATGGATTTTAAAAATATAAATAACACTAATTTAACCCAAGGGAAATTACAGAATTATGAGAAACACTTCTAAGAAATTGAAGGAAAAAAAATCGCATAAAAATATTAAAATTTGCAGAAATAGTAAGAATTTAATATATATATATATATATATATATATATATATATACAGAGAGAGAGAGAGAGAGAGAAAATCTTTTTTGAAAAAATTAAATTTATAAGTAATTGCTTGCATAAAATGAAGGGGTTTCCTTCTGAAATACTTATTTCATATATGCTCAAATATGGTGATTGTAAATTTATTTTTCTTATAAATATCTTGTAAAAAATCTTCTTCTCTTGGTACCGTATCTCTTTAACATAATAAAGAGGATAATTTTTTATTGAAGTAACGAACACATAACTTTTTATTCCATGTGTAATTTAACACCATGTTTCATATAAACTTTGACTCTTTTTTTTTTCCTTCTTAAATGGAGTTTATATCAAAATAGTTCAAAACACAAGTGATTTCTAGTTATATGCAAATACTGACTTCTAATTTAACTTTCCGATTCTTTAGTTTTTAATGCTGAGATTAATCGATGAACAATTATAAAATAATTTTAACTTAGTTCGCGTATCAAAATGTCACTTAAAGTGTTAATTTGCAGCTGTTATAGATTGAAAGATTCAACGACATATATATGATTCTTTTACAATTATAATGGCCTAATAATAGTACTAAATAGTTTTAAGAACATTGGAAAAACTGAAATTAATCACCATATTAAATTGAAATAGACAGTTTGAAAAAATTTAGGATCTTATTACAGTTCATGAACAACGGTACTAGTTACATTAATTACTACATTGAGACTTTAATATTATTGTATCATCCCCCCCCTTTGATTAAACAAATATCATCCTCCATTATTCTTCAAGATATTCTGAGAAATAATCACTTAAACCTTTTACTTGACTGGTTAATATTCGTCTACTTGAGCTATAAATGGTTACCGAAACCTACGATATTCCTTGCAGAGGAAAATAATACGTTACATAAATTTGTTTAAAATTGAATACAGATTCCATGTTACTTTAGGATCTTAAATCAAACTTTATACCAGACAACAACTGATAACACTTTAAGATCGGTATCAAATGGATGAAACAAGAATAACAAATATTTCTTTGTGAAAAAGGTTTATGATCATTATTCTTTGCCTTGCGGCATAAAAGATCACAGGGTGATTTATACATGAATTATACTCTCCCAAAAGAATGTTTTCTTAGAAAGAAACACATGAAACTGTAGCTCCTTTATAATAAAATTATAAGTAAGGAAATGAAAGGATTTTTTTTATATTAACGGTGAAATGTGTATTAAATCATATAAGTACTTAATTGATTTCTTCAGATTTCTAAAAGACATACGAAAAGTTATTCCGAATTAATCAGTTCGAATAACTACAGTTTACATACAGTTTTACTGAGAAATATAATTGCAAAATATTTAGACACTTAAAGGGAAAAACTTCAAAATTACTTGTAATTCTACTGTGTATTAATACAATTTCATTTTGAGGAGTTTAATATATTTAATTTTATGTTTCATTGTTCAAATGACAAATATATGCTTTATTATTGCATTTTATTGAGAATTAAAGTATTTCTTTGTTTAGGCTACTATGTATTGATATCGTATTTTCTTTGATAAGAAATCTATAACAGGGACAGATGATAGATTAAATAATGGAAATACATACTGAAGAAGAGAAAGGCAATATAAGTTCACATGCAAATATTTGAGGTACATGAATAAAAAGGAGCTGGAAGTTCACTGTGTATTAAATAAGTGGTACAGTTATAGTAAGGAAATGAAAGCTTATTATAAGATAAGAGACATTAGTTAAGTAATATTGTTTTGAAATGTCTGTGTAAGATATAAAAACAGTAGTTCACAGAGCTTCGAAACTGAAATTTTAATTTCTGGAAAGCTGGAATTTTGTATGACAAATCGTTTTTCACTTTATTTTCCGCCACTGGAAAAGTTTGTTTGGTGACGTATTACAGAATCATTCAATTCCAACTGCTTGGTTCCAACTGTAAAACACGGAACTGAAACTTCGACGGTGTGGGGTGCTATTTCTTGTCGTTCCTTAGGACCAACAGTCATTCCGATGGATCGGGTAACACGAGCTTATTTAAACATACTACAGGATCATGTACATCAAATGATAGAAACGCTCTTTCCTAATGGTTATCCCTTTTTTAACGTGGATATTATACCATACATAAAGTTAAATGCAATACAAGTAGGTTTAATGAACATGAAGTGAAACATTTAACTTGGGGCTCTAAGTCACCAATCTTTAGCACTTTTGAATGTTATGGGATATACTAAGGGATAAAAGAGAGGAAGATTTCTTCCACCTTCACCTTTAGCAGAATTGTGTATGTGTAATATTTTACAGGAGGAGTTGTAAAAAATATCGTTATACTAAGTGACAGATCTTTATACATTTATTCCTGGTCGAATTGTAGCTGTCCATAATGTTCAGAATGGATCAATACAATCCTGTTATGAAATTTCTGAGCACATGGGAGTGAAATCGAGTCCAACACCGAAGAAACAAAAATAATACTTTATTAGAAAATCTTCAGGATGACACACAGGTAGCAAAGCATGAACAATTACAACACAAAAGAAAACACAAGGCTTATACAGATTAGCAACACACACATAGAAACAAATACAGCACTTGTGCAGATCAGCAAAATAGCACTTATAATAACATTCAGCTCACCAACTTTATAGTTCTCACTACGTACAAATCTCCACAGTAATATTTAGCACTCGAAAAGCAGACTCCAAAAACAGATACGTTCTAAGTTATCAGGCTCTTGGCGTATTTATATATGTTCCAGCCAGGCATAATGTCACACAGAAAGTTCATGAAAAGTCCGTGACTTTCTTCCCAATCGATATTTCGCCTAGGTTTCAGTACATTCAGGTACTTTCCATATGTCTCCAAAGTCACCAAGTTTCTCGTGAAGTTGCCAAAAGGGTCAACAAATCCATCACCAAGGTAAAGGTGGTCTTCCCTTAAGCTTTCCTTGGTCAACTGATGAAATATTTGTAAAGGCACCTTTTTCTTTGTAAGAGAATTATTGCAAGGAAGCATCAACTCTTGTTCGAATCTTGATTTATAAAAATCAAGATCCAGATTTAAAGTGTTACAGTTATTTTGTCTACTTCTTGTACATCCTGCACTATTGAATACCCTTTAAAGACCATATTTGTCAAAATTTTATAAGCAAATAAAAGAAACTTTAAAATAACAATATACATGCTGAAAAATCTGTTAATAATAAGTTATAGAAAAATTTTCAAAGCTCTTTAAGCTATTTCCTGTTGTTCTCCTAAATGTATCTTGTTACAAAAAAAAGTTTATAATCTAGATTATTAAAACAAATCTTAAGAAAAAGTTATTTTAATAATCACAAAGAGTGATACAGCTTGTTGTTAAGCAAATCTTTATATATACGGATGGGGGAAAGGTTTGATTTTTAACAACTATTTCAGGTATGTCATTCCTCATACACAATAAATACAACGAGAACTTTATTTTCAAGAATACTGAAAATAATATATTATATTTTAAAAAAATATACGAATCACAAGATATTAATAAATTTAGCAAATGGTAGTTCTTTTATTTTCTCAATGTTTCTTCAAACATAGGAGAAAGATTTTTTTTTCATGGAATATGTATTTAAAAACTATACACACAGAATAATAATAAACAATTATTTGAAATTCTTAGTATTTCAGCATCATTTAATAGTTAATTCATGGTACGTTTTCCAGAAGTTGAAAAGATTGTAGTCTGACATAGTTAGTAAATAATGTAAAGCGCATTGTTTAACCAATAATATTATAAGTGAAATTTGTGGTACAACTAAACGTGTAGGTTTGAGAACAAAAGGTATTCCTTAAGAATCAAATATCTAATTAACAATTGAAAGTTTAGTCACACTCTTTCGCACTGGACACAAATGAAATAATTAATATGTCCAAGAAACAATGGATATTCTTTGTTTTATTTAACAGTTTATTTATATCACTGTTGCATTTTAAATCAGTTTATCTATAATACAAGCATAATTCAAAAGTTTGGACATTAATATGAATAATTTGGGCTGAAATAATTTATTCTTTACATGATTTATAAAGAGTGTTGCAGCTAATTTTAAAATGGCAGTCTCAATAAAATTTCAAACGAAGTTTCTCTTATTCCTATGAGTTATTATTCAAAACGGAAAACGGATTTCTCATAAATTTAAAATTAATTGGAATTCCATTTCTTGTAAAAGTAAATTTAAAGATTAGTTTCGCATAAATTGTTTTCAGTAAGTTAAAAAAATGCAAATAATTCAATATATAAGACAATCATTTGTAATTTATGCTTAACTATGGATATAGAGTAGAATAAGCTCTTATTTATTAAGCTCATTTTTTTTTTTTTCTGAAAAATAATTTTTAGAGTAAATCTCATGTTTTCTCTGGTAACTAATACTTTTTTCAAATTTTTAATCCTAATTTTAATAACAATTATAATACCTAAATTTCGGAACTCTCGGAATAAAACACAGTGATATAATTTGAAATTATAGTGTTAGAACGAAATAGAAATTAACTCGATACATTTGATATAATAATGATACAATAATAATAACTTATTTTTATGTAATAAAATTATTTAATTATATGCACTTTGTTATATTATTAATGGTATACCTATAAATATATCATCCCTTTAAATTATATGCAATTGTTATACAGCGTAATTTGTTTATATAATAGGACTTGTGATTAATAAACTAAGTTAATCTATACGTTTTTATTTCTATAAATATTTAAAAAATTGAGTTTCTTCATACATTATGCGTATCTTCGGTAAAGATATTTTTCAGATAGTTTCATCATGGAAACTGTAGAGTGAAAAGCATCTTTAACTATGATGCTTAACTAAATTCACCTTTTTTTTTTTTTTTTTTTTGTAGATTCTCTTTAATAAAAAATTCCAATATTAGGCGATGTTTTCAATTATCGTCATACAACATTTTATAGTAATAATTATTAAGTCTTGAATTAATATTTCTGAACATGAAACGTTATATACGAAGTAAGGCTATTAAATAACGAGACTGACATTGCAAAATTTTTTATTTTGATGTCATACATATTTACTAATTATCACCTTCAATACACCCCTCTCTGTACTCATAACACTCCATGCGAATCTTCCATTGTTTGAACCAGTGCTGGAAGTCTCATGCCAAATCATTCTGGAAACGTGCTCTTTCCTCTTTTCAGCTTCAATTGACTGAAATCTTGTTCCGTTTAATACAGATTTCATCTTAGGAAACAGATAGAAGACGCATGGCTGAATATCCGGCGAATAAGACAGAAAATGTAACTCTAGGATGCTGTACTTGCCTAGAAACCTCTTGACAATGAGTTGGTGCATTGTCTTGGGGGGGAGGGTGAATTCACCAAATGGATTCTTCCTGAATTCCTACAGTCTCAGCAATCGCATGAATACTTAACCGACGGTCATATAGAACTAGATTACCGATATTTTTCGATATTGTCATCCGTTTTTGACGTGGAAGGGTGACCCAGGCGGGAATGCTCTTCAACGTCTGCTCGGTTGCCTTGAAAATACTTAAACCTTTCAAAAACACGTGCATGAGATAAACATTTTATTGTCATACACTTATTTCAATACATAAATTTTAAGTTTGAGTAGCGGTCTTTCCAAGTCTTATGTAAAATTTCATTATAATTTGTTGCATTTTTATCTTTTTTCTGGTGAAAAAAAATAACTCTAATACGAACGAAGGCTACGGATATACGAATTTGTTTGCAGAAACGAAAGACACTGCATTTAAGACAAGAAGGCTTCACACTAAGCAGTTGTCGGTCGCTAGCGTTTAGCGCATGCTTATTTCTTCTATATCAGTGCTAGTCTCGTTATTTAATAGCCACATCTCGTACATCTGGCTTATGATCAAAGTTATGACAAGAAATTTTTAGATTTAAAAATCACATAATAAGGAATATTTAAAAAAAAATGATTTAAAATTTTTTTTCATTCGGGTTATTTTAGTTATTTGCATTGAGAAGAATTAGTTGCTATAATTGTAAAACAATTGAAAAAAATAATCTGGTGTCATCTTTTAAACATCAGGGTCATTTCTAACTGAACTCAAACTAAATAAATAGCTAAAATAGTATATTTGAATTAAATAATGCCTGTTTTATTAGAATGTGTAAGAGTCTCAACTCATAAATTTAATTAACTATTAATTTGATATAATTTTTTAAACTTATTTATAGGCAAATTTAATTATGTATAATTTTATCATTTGCGTAGCCTTAAGCATAATTTCTGGAATTATATTCTTTTATATCTGTGTGTTATTTAATTACATCTTTTTTTTTCCTATCAATGTCAGTATTTGAGGAAATAGGAGAGTTATTGTAATATTTTACCTAGCGAATCCCAGAATAAATTAAAAAGCTAGATATAATGAAAAATGAAAAACAAGTCACATTTAATAAGGCTTAGAAGCTATATAAGAAAATGAATTTAATTTTTAAATCAGAAAACTTTTTCAATACATTTAATTATCATTCAAAGTTAAAACTTCATTTTTAATTATCAAAAGCGTAATAGAAAATTTTACATTACAACTTAAATGTGTTTGTTTTTATTCCATATATAATAACTATCATTACTACAACTGAATATTTAAGTGTTATACTTTTATTGCCAAAATAATAAATTCTTTTGATAATAATAGATACATTCATGCTCTTATAATAATTTTTTAAGATTAATTTGACTTATTTTAGTTATTGTCTAAGTAATTAGTTTAATCTTTAGACTGATTTTCCTGACGGAAAAAATAAAAGGAGAGAATTAAAATTAAAAAGGAAAACATTTATTAATACGTGTCCAAAGCAAGACACTTTTCAGAAGCCCATCTGATTTATTAATTATGCATTGTATTTCAACACTAAGCTTCAACATTCTGTTCATGGATTAAATTATTATTCGGGTAGCTGCATAATTTTATTCAGTACCTCTTGGCAAAGCAACCTGCATTTTTGCAGCTTAGATTGGTATACAACTAATAATTTAAATAAAATCAGACTTAATTTGACCTCATTAATTCCCTTATCTTAAAGTTCACACCCAATTGTCAATTTGCATTTGGCGCCGAGCCTAAATTGGAAAAACAGATTAGTGTTCCGCAACTCTGAATTAATTTTGGAGCTCTATTTTAAGTTGATAAAAGAGCTTGATGATGACCTCGAAGAAGTTTTCTTTCACTTATTCCCAGTACCTTTTTCCATCCAAATGTTGTTCCATGGTTCAAAACTACTTTTCTTCATTTTTAAGGAATGAATACTTTTCTAAATTAGAGTTCTTTTCTTTCGAATTTAAAAATCCTTAATACATTTTTAATTAAAAATCTTTCAATGTGATTAACTCTGCAATTTAGTTGCTTTATTTAGCGGTGAAATTAATTTAATCGCATTCATTTTACATCCTACATAATTTTGCAAAAAAAAAAGCGCTTCAGGTTAAATATTTTATTCTTTTATACAAGAGTGAAGAATAAAATTCATAAGACAAAGCATCTGTAATTAAATCGTATGATCTTTGCTCGAAAACTTGGCATTAAATTTATTGTCAATAAATTTTTTTTTTATGTTTTCTGTTAGCCTTGGGTTTTAAATGAGTTTCAATGCAGAGTTGCTTATAAAATCTGACCAATAGCAATTATATAAGGGAAATGGGGAAGTATAAGTTAAGGAAACTTCTCCAATACAAATGACAGTCAACAGTTATATTATCCCGGTGGCATTTTGAGTAAAATGAAGCATTACTACTAAAACGAGTTTATATTAATACTACAAATTAATAAGGTTTTGATACGTGTTATTGGTTGATTGATGGTTTATTAAAGTCGTACTTAAAAGGAACTCAAGAGCTATTGGCTATGGACTTCGTAACTTTGAGTCACATTCAAGTGACGAGGAAGATTCCTGAGCTGACACTCCACTCTCCATACCATGTCAACGTGAGGACATTGAGCCTCGACAGATTTAAAACACATCAGTCTCGCTAAATAAATGGTCCTTAGTGTCCAAACGTGTAAATAATTCAAGGTAACATTCATTATGAATATTTTTAATACACTCAGCATAACTAACAGTAAGGTAACATGATGAAAAAAATTTCTTTACTTTTTCTGTACGAGAATTACTTATGTGGAATTCGCTTGAAAGAAAATTATTATTGTGAAATCTTTATGAAGTTCAATATTAATTTTGATTATTTATCACAGAATTAGAAAAGTGTAATAATTTGTAAATATTTTTTTTTAAAAATATATTGGCAAAATATTATCAAATAATTGCTAACGGGCAGAAATTCTCTAACCTATTAAATTTTCCTCGAAATAACACATAAAGATATTACTTTTAAATCATTTATTTTTCCTTTGCTCTTAAGTTTTAAAGGCAGGAGACAGAATAAAGCTGATTTAGATTACCTTTTCTTCTCCAAAATCCGCAATAAATGGGATTTAATTAATACTTGGTTAGTAACTAAAATGTTTTATCCATTTGAAATTATTGTTGCTAAAGAAGCTGGTGATTAGAAAATTGATGAAAATTGTGTATGTTAATAATATATTCAGGAACATTGATAATAACGCACCATCAAGGATGCGAAATACAATCGTGAAACTTTGAGAAATATTTGAATGATATCCGATATGAAAATGATATAAGTTTGGGGACAATGTGAATGGCCACATACACTGCAGTGGTGCAGCAATCAGAAAGTTGGTCCTATATAAACAGGCGTAAAGTGGAGGACTCATAAACGTAAAGATCACATTTGGACTCTAGAAGGAATTTGAAAAGTAAACAATTCCAGGCAGATGTGTGAGAGAGCATTTCCCACTTTTAAATGAGTTTGAGCAGGACCTGATCGTCGGCATGAAAATCGCAAGCTAGTCAAAGAGCCATGTTGCTCTCCAGGTCGTACGTTCGGAGTATGCCGTCAGAATATGTTGTGAGCAGTGGAGACAAGATCGTACCCACGTGCAGAGAACCGGGTCTGGAGTAACCGAGCAGATGGCGAGGCAAGATGATCGTATAGCAAGCACACATAGATTCCTCAGTATCCCATTCAAACGATACAATCATATGTAGGGGGGGGGCGATTGTTCCATAAACCATTTCCTTGCGGAAGAGAATCTGCAATTCAAGCGCCTTTTTCATGTACTACCTTTAACATCGAAACATCGGCAATTCTGTCTACAGTGATGCTACACCCATAAGCGTTGTGGAATACCATAGATTGGCAGAACGTGGTATTTAGTGATGAACCCTTTTCTTTTTGAAACAGATGATAACAGCTTGTGGATGTAGAGGCACCCTGGTGAACGGTACGATTACATCTACACTTTCGCTCTTCATACTCCCCGCATAGCAGGCGTAATGGTCTGGGACATCATAGTCTATAATAGCCGGTCAACTTTAATTGTGGTACATGAAACCTTAAAGTATCAGCGTTATACTGATGACATTCTTTGACCCAACGAGAAGCCTTTCATAAATGGTCTTCTAGGGGCGATTTTTCAGCAAGATAATGCTCGTCCACATAGAGCTTAAGTTGCTCAAGACTTTCTACGTCATGTTCAGACTCTTTCATGGCCGTCCGCTCCCCGGACATGTCTCTTATAGATCATTTGTGAGACCAAATGAAACACCAAATGCAACTGTATTACTCTGTACATGATTTGGGGGTGGTTGTTCTCGATTTGTGGGCTCATCTACCTCAGGATAACATTCAACATCTAATTTATTCAACGCCGGACTGTGTTGTGCGGTGTATGTATCAGAAGGCAGTCCGATGCGTAATTGAATTTGTTCTGTATTTGTCTAATTGTACAAACTGTATTTGTTTAATTGTCTTGATTTTGGAATCAAGTGAATTTTTCATCTATATAAATTTATGTATTAAATTTAATTTCAATCCCAAGCTCCCATCTTGATGCGCTAACTTCCATGTTTCTAAGTGCTTGTTATTACCCATAAAAGATAAATAAAGGCAAATATTGAATTAATATATGATGTATTAAATATACTCGTAAATATCTTCCCCTAACCAAAAAGTATTAGTTAGACTAGATAATGAATTTAATATTAGGTTTACCTACATTTGATAAATTTAAATTCATTGAAAGGAAGCATTAATAACTATTATTATCTCAAAATGCATCATAAGACTAATATTTCACAATGCTTTAAGTAATTTATTAGTTAGTAAATTGAGTAAGAAACGGCATCTATTTTAAAGTATTCAAAAAGTTAGAAATGTCTACATCTGTACTGTATTGTTTGATAACATCAGCTAAACGCTCTTATATTTAATTTCAACATCCATTTAAAAGATTTTTTAACTAATATCTTTGTTCGCACATTTTTAAACGAATAAAATCTGTAAGCTACTACAAGGATTTCGAAAGAAACTTAAAAAAGGTTTTATCACTCATTTGATGACTAGTCTTTAAAAATAAGTACTTTAATTATTAATCATGCATTTATTAAAAACTTACAGTGAAAACATGAAAACTACTAATTTCCCGTTATGTTTTAATATTAAATAACTTGCGAAAAATTGTAAATGAAAGACATATAAACGTAATGTTACATCCTATAATTTCCATTAAGATGTCCAGAAACAATTTCAATAATGTATAAAACAAAGGGAAAGAAATTAATCATTTACTTAAAAACGTAGCTAAGTAATCTGTACATGTTTGATATGATAATTTCTCAAACGATTTTGGGTAATATAACTTCACAAGTAAGTAATAATTTTTGACTGACAAAATTTGGTCAAAATTCCACACTTGAAACTCTGAAAATATGATCAGTTACAGAAAGTTAATTACATAATTATGATTGGAAAAACTTATGCAAGATATAAATGAATTCGTGATTAACTTTAAGTATTTTTGTTTTACTCTATATACGGTATTTTAAAATTTCTTCCCAAATTTTATTCTATTTACTACGTACATCAATGTCTATAACTGAACAATCATGAAAATTAAGAACGCAAATACAGTTTGATATTTTTCAATATTTGAAATCTCATAGCTAACACTTATTAGTTTCTATTGTTGCGAAATGGAACAAGAGCAATATACAGATAGGTAAAATAAATTAACCTCTTTTAATAAATAGTATTGTTCACAAAGTTAAGACCTCTTTCGGCAGTTAAAACCTCTTCGGCCTTAATGCAATAAAGATAAACTTCGAGATCGATTTTTATTATGGATCTTACCGAAACAATTTTTTAAAAACTTTCTTTCTTACATTTAAATTGGCTACAGTAAAAAATCTATTGAAGGAAACATAATCAAATGAGAATGAGACGTAAAAATATGTTGATTTGACGTAAAAAAAAGTAAATAGAAGCGAGAAAAAATTTAGATTTTTTGAAACTTAAAAAAAAAGCATTGAATTTTGTATGCAACAAATTAGCACTATAAAAAAATGAGCCTAAGGGAGATAGAAAAAAAATAACATTAACAAAAGTCTGAACAAGAATATACCCCAAAAAATAGCCTCCTTCAAAAAAAAAGATTTTCAAATTGCAACAGCATTAATTTTATTTTACTACACCAATCTTCCCAATGCTAATGAAAAGTCTGTCCGAAGAATAAGTTCAAACTGAGCGCATATATATTTATTTTCTCCCTAACATTTGATTCAAAAGAGAGAAAAAAATGATGGGATAAAATCAAAAACGCATTCTTTCACTCACGACAGCCACGTCCTTGGGAAATCATTGACAGTCAAAAGAATGGTCTAGCATGGCAAGTAGAGTAATAAAAAAATCAATTAGTTTTCAACGGCGAAAAAACCCCTCCGACGATGTTTTCTTTAAAATCCAAATTTCCTTTTTACTCAGTTCTCTTTCATTGCCATCAGTTCTTTCATGAATGCGATTCACTCCATAATGTTAATGGCTTGATTTATATTAAAAAAATAGTGTGGATTCCAAAATAAAATTTGAGGGAAATCGCAGGGGATAAATACTTCATATTGATAGCTCTGAAAATGGGTGGGTAAGTACATAAAGAGCAGCGTATAAATAATGATTCAAGAACCTAGATTGCAATTCAGATCATTTCCAATTGAAGAAGTGATGAATGAATCCACAGGAAGCACAAAGGGATAGCATTTTGCGCTGGAATGGCTCTCCTTGGATATATCGTTATTCATGGGAAAGGTGAATGAATCTATGTTTTACCCTACGAATAGATCATTCGATCAGAATGAGGAATAGAATAAGTCTTATTATATGATTAGAGTTATGAGGGCACAGTATTTAATATATATGTAAGATCAATAACTTTTGTTTAATATTTACTGAATTTTTCTTTAAATTGCAACAAACTTTTAAAAGAATAAGAATTTTTAAGTAATAGTATTCATTTTTTACAAACTTATAAACAAGCAAATTAATTCGCAATAGCTAAGGAGTATTTTTCTTATTTACTAGACATTAAATCCCAACCTAAATAAGTATTCAAAACAAAATTTCTGTCATTTGATAAAAGTGTTTATAAAAGTTTAATTACAGCTAAGTTTCAGATTATTTTAATTTCAAAGGTATGGTTAGTATTCTAAGATTCTAAACTTCCTCTTCTTAATATGTGTTTTTATGGTAGTTTTTTAGGCATTTTTTTGCCAAAATTGCATGCTAAGAAAATGGGAAATCAATATAAAAAATAAAAAGGAATATTTTTATAATAAAATTGAAGAAAAATGTACACCTGCTTGTTTTCGTTGAAATCCTATTTTTAAAAGGGAAAATTATTTTTAATACTTTTTCTTATTGAAAGGTTGTGTTTTAAAATCAAATGTACTTGAAGTTCTTACCACATTCATTTATCACTTAAATAAGTTTCTGGTAAATAAAGTTTTTAAGTATTTTGCTTATTTGGACAAATATCATTTGAATGCACAATTACGCAGAAAATTTCTCTTTCTCTATAAAATCTCATTTAAAATGTTATAATACAGTTACTTTATTAAACTAAAATCTTCTTACTTACCAATGATTTTCTCGTGTTTCAGATATTGTAAAATTAAAATATTTACACAACATAATTTTACTTCATCATTCGTGTATCACCTTATTTTATTAATTATTCAATAAGCTTGTCTTTCTCGCACCAATAAACTATACTTTTAAATTGGATATTATTCATAAATGTGATTTTTGGTTAACTTTTAAATTAGAATAAACGTTATTGAAAAGTAATGAAATTAAATTACTATACCAAATCCACAGCTCAAATATAGTTAAGTTATAGCAAAATAAATTTAATACAAAACTTTATACGCAAGATAAATTCAAAAATATTACTTGCAGTTAAATATACAATGAATTTATTCTTTCAAAAAAACTTTGAAAACTAATATTTTTTTAAATACAAATTCGAAGAAACACGCGTTATTTTTAACAAGTATGCATAATAAGTAAAAATCTAAAATAAAATTGTATCTAGATTCTCATACATTCGTTTTCTATTGCAAAATTAATACACATCACAAAGAGTAGACAAAATTTCTCTGAAATAATAGTCAGCATTCATCTTATGAATATAATAGGATTTTAAAGTAAGAGAAGTGAAATATAAAAGGTTTGTTTATAAAAAGGTTAGGTTCACTAGCCTATTTTTTAAGTAAGACATCATAACTATGTATATGTACCCCAATTTTTTTTTTTTTTTTTTTTTTAATTTTTCTATTTTACAAATCTTTCAGTATTATTCCGTTTTTTGAATAAATATTACACGCAATCAAATGCATTTAATGAATGAAAAAGAAATCATATTGGGATAGTTTAGATCAATTAAGTTGAATATTTATATCAGTAATGTTTTTAATTGCCAGTAAAATAAAATGATTACTTTTAAGTATTCTAAACCACAAACATTTCTCTGCTAAGTTGGAGTACTCTACAAATTAATTAATTCGTTTTATTTACTCGTTTCTATTTAATACCAGCCCGTCAAAAGAAACTTTAACTGTCATTTCACGAATTAACAGCAAACGAAACGATTAACATTTTTTTTCACTCAGGTATAAAAATTCATTTATTCCTTTAAAAGACATCTGCAAACAATATAAATGTACTTGCAGTAGATAGGGCTCAAAGATAACATTAAAAACCAACGACGCTAAGAGGTAGATTCCAGGTGATAAAAAAAAAGTCAGTTTGTCGTACTGAAGCATGACAGCCCTTACAAAGCTATTGAGGAGGAAAAAGACTTAATTTTGGAGCAATAAAAGTTGAAAGCAATGTGCATACTGGCATTAAGTGGGGCTGTTTGAGGTAATGGAGTGTGAGCTAACCTCAAAACCGCGATTGTTTAGCACGTCGTAGAATTTTTCACGCCATTAAGAGCAGATTGCAGATGGCGTCGATTTTACAAATTTATCATCGTTAGATTCTCGAGCCATCCATTAATTGGAAGAAATGATCCGAAAGATATCATTTTTATTGGTGCTCGCTCGGTGAATTTTCTTTGCATGAAAGAGGGACATTAATCAGTGCTTTTTTGTCTTCCTTATTTTCTTTCAAAACGGTTTTCGAGCTAATAGTGAAAATATTCATTGGATATAAGAACTTCATAGTAAAAAAAGGAAATTTTTATATATTGACGTTAGCAAAATGTATAAAGCGGTACATTAATGTATGGTTGTATACTTTCATCACTATGAATAAATTAGCTTTAACATAAATTCGTCATTTATTTTCGTTACTTGTATGAGAAAAAGGAATAACAAAGCCTTATCATCTAAGATAATTATAAAAACAGGATAAAATGAACTCTTACGAAGATTTGCTTCTTTTTTATTGCCTTAATTGAGTTTGACTTACTGCTATTTTTCTTTTTTAAATTCCTGTGAATTGGGTGTTTATTTTTAAACTGTATCTTATATTAAAAAAAATAATTTGTACAATTGTTCAGGGAAAACATTAACTTTCCACTCAAATATATTATTACAATATATGAAGTATGTTTTTGTAATGAAATTTCTGTATATTAATGCTGAAAAATTATTGAAGATAAATCCAAACACACGATATCATTTTGAAAATTGTTTTGGTTATTAAATATAATCTGCTTTAATATGTCTATTTGCCAAATAAGTAAAAAAAGTTTCTGTTTACTTTTAGCATTGTAAACTTTCCCTTTTCTTATGAGTGGCCTTACCTTTCTTTTTACTTTTTTCGAGTTGCTCCTGAAACAAAAATGTCGTTTGCAATTGATATAATGGTTATTAAGAATTATTTAGAAACTTTTGTTTTTATTGTTTTGCAACATTTTAACAAAACAATTATTTAAAATGAAAAAAGTGATTTCGTTTCCTAGATCTTTAGTAAAACAGCGTCGTTGAGAACTTCATTTGATTTCCATCTTTTATTCTTTTAGCTGATCCTATTTTGCTTAAAATTCAATTTTTTTTTTACTTGTAGAATTTGAAGAATCAGATCATGACGACAAACTTATGGGTCGAACAGGTAAGCTCAAATTATGTCAAATGTTGGTTAGTTACATGTCTTCAATGAATATATTTCAATTAACTTTTAGATAATTCATTTGAAAGGAATTCATTTACGGCTTAAATTTCTCTCTTTAGTACTGGCATGATTACAAATTGACTTGGGAGCCTAGAGAATATGGTGGAGTTGATATGCTTCATGTTCCTTCAGATCATATATGGAGACCAGACATCGTGCTTTACAACAAGTTAGTGCAATTTCTTATAAATATAAATTTCATTTTCAAAATTAAATAAACAAATTATTGCAGAATATATATGATGACTAAATCCAAATAACATTCCCAAAATATGTTCATTTTCTGAAGAAAATCAAAAATTTCTTTAAGAACGTGTTGAAATACAGTGTATGTGTGTAAGTGAAATTACCTTTAAAAATACAACCGTTTTAGTTAAAAATAAGATACTCGTTTTAATGTTAAATAAAAAAATTCAGAAATTAATAAATATGTTTTGGTATTTTCTTTTAAAACTAAAATTTGTTTACAGAAATTAAGAAATCTTCAATTTTTTTTTGTTATTTAAATAAAAAATACATATAAAAAACATAGCATTCAAAATATCTGAAATGGTATGGAATGGCTATGGAGTGCAATAGGACAAAAAATATCCTGTTCAGTTAAGCTTAAAAATTCCTTTTCAAACTGAGGCTTGTCCTGATACTTCCTCGAAGTGATAATGGGAATATTTAAAAATGTCGGAAAATAAACGGTATAAAAAACACGCGTGCATTCTAAAAATTACTAACAATATGAAAAATATGTAATTAAATATTTCAATTATTAAAATATCATAAAAATATTAAAATAATAATGGCATTCAGTTATTTTATTAAAATGCTCTACCTGAAACATACATCAGTAAATTATTGACTTTTTGTTCAGAAAATGTGAAACCTCCTGCTCCTGATTGATGTTGAAAGTGTCACAAATTTAAATAAATTTCCTTTGTCTTCAGAAAGGAATATCCATGAATAAAATTAAGTGGTCTATAAGTAATTAAATCTTCAGAGCCAAAACAAGCGCACCGCAGCTTAACCAATTGTTGACTAATTCCGGTGCTACCGTTATTAATTTTCTCTCAACCGGCGAAATGACACATTTGGCAACCACTGAATTCATTGATGTTAAATGCATTGATACTACGAATGTTCCACTTAATCCGGGGCCCGACTGATGCGCGGAGACGCTGCCCTTATCATTCAGTTGCACTCCAGGACAATATTGACCTTCATTAAACGACGGTCCTTTTCAAATCTACCGGGAAGCTTACGAAGTCTGCAAATTAATTGCGTCGTCCCAGTAGGGGATAGTTGTACAGACTGTGGGAGGTTATTTGTCAAGGGATGCCACTGGTATTAAACGTTGGAAGAGCTGCTTGTCGATAAACCCTTATTTAGATGGGTATTAAATTTTTATTAAGGTCTTTAAATTATCAAATACCGATGAGAGTATAATAATACTTTATGTCCTAACAGCAAATTACGAAAAATTTGAAAATTGTGCTTACATGTAGCACTTGGATTTATACATGGCAATGTCATATCTGGAAGTAAATGCGTGATTGAGAAGTTATCATTATAGAGAATTTCACTAAATGCCGTTGCAATGAAAGAACAAAACGCCATTTAAGCGAAAACAAGAGGAGTTATTTCTGTTAGTTATTTTTATAAAAAAAAGTATTAAGAATATTTATTTTACAAAATTATTCATGTGCTTTCATAATATAGTTTAGCCAATATATTTTTTCTTACAAAATTATTAAAATTTTAAGAAGTACAAGAAGTTGTTCAGCAAGTTTTAAAACATTATACAATACACAGAGATTAGTTTTTATATTATAAATAATAGGACACTAAAGTTCAGTGAAAAAAAAAAAAAAGAAAAATTAAAAACTCACAACTCAGAGCATTGACGGAAGGATAAAAGTCTAACTATTCTTATCGTTAAAGTTCAAGACAACATTCACTGAGCGTTTGATGATACCAATGTATATTTAAAGAAAGAAATGAATCATAAAATTTTCAATAATAGGAAGCAGAAAAGAAAGTTAGATTTTAAAATACATACTTCAAAAAAAAATCAAACGGCAGTTTTAAAAAATTTGAACAATTTTTATATGTAACTATATATATATATATATATACATTAAACTTTTTATATGTTCTTAATAAAATAAGTTAAGTTCTTTAAAGATTTTATGAGCTTATTATTCCATTAAATTAGTGTTAATATAAAAAGTCAAACATATATACATATATAATGAAATATATAAATGTAAATTAACATTAATGCGTTATAAAATGCATAAAGAATCAAAGTAAATTTAAAATTATTCATAAAATGTTTTGAAAATATAATAAAAATCAAAATGATTAGCTATTAAATCTAAAAAGAAAAGTTATATATATATATACATGTGTGTATGCATATACCATATTGCAGTAAATTCTTTCAAATTCCATTCAACATCTGATTTAGTTTGTAATTAAATTTATGAAATACAATGCAGTAAGTTTATATTTATAAGATTTTATATTTTATAAGAAGCCTGAATTTCGTAATGGAATTGCTATAGTTACTTCTTATAGAAACTGAATAAACATGCATAGAAATGGTAAAGTATCAAATTTGTCCAAAAAAGTAATACATAGTGGAATTACTGTTATGTTTCTTTTTAAGTCTTAAATAGCTTTCCTGCTTATATATATTGAAACAAATAAATTCTACCAAACTAGGAAAAGAACCTCATATCAAAATTTTTGTTCTACCAAACGTTTCAAATGTTGTAAACACAATTTTGAAAGAAATTTTTTCGGAGTATTCTCTAATCCCCTTCAGATTTAAGTATTAGACAGTCCAATAAGAACTCATTTGGAAATGTATAAACTCAATTGGAAAGAAAAATGACCAAAGAAGATGAAGTTGATCAGTGACAGATATCACTAATGGCTGATTGCGCGATAAAAATTTCGCAAAAACATTTTTAAATCTAACAGCATCTCTCAGACAAGTGTACATATTTATGGAAACAATGATAAATGAATTTTACTATAAGTTATTCCAAATCTTATATCAAGAAACGACGAGATGTTTGAAAACTTTTAATTTCTAAAGAACTTACACTGTAGTATATACTTTTTCTTAAATGTTATAACGTCAAATTTTCAAATGAAAATAATACACAAAATTTCTGGATAACTTTCACATTTATTATTGGATTCTAAATGTAATATATGTCCTATCAGCAGACGTTGGAATTTTAATCACTTCTTGAAAATATTCATAATTACAAATATTTAACTTGCATTATATAAGCAACTTGGAATTTCTAAAGTGCATTGTAATCTATTTGAAAACGACGTCATATAGGTCCAAGGACGTGGACTTTGAATTCCATGATAATATGCTTGAATTTAATTAATGAAATGTTAAACTATTTCCCTGTATATAGGGGGTATGCGTATGTATATTTCTTATACTATATAATTATTGCGTATTAATTTTATATTTTTAATCAACAGTGCCGATGGAAATTTTGAAGTGACACTTGAAACTAAAGCCCAATTAAATAATCGTGGAATGATTCAATGGAAGCCTCCTGCCATATATAAAAGTTCTTGTGAAATAGATGTCGAATTTTTCCCTTTTGATGTACAAACCTGTCTCATGAAATTTGGATCTTGGACATATGATGGATTTAAGGTTCTTAATCATTTCTTCTAACATATTTGTGAAATCCTGTTTGATTTCCTATTATGATTTCTGTGTTAAGTACTTTGTTTCTTTTAAATTAATTTTTATTAACAATAATTTTTGGAATCAAAATATTTTTTTTCTTTTTATAATTGTCTATAAATTTTATTTTTGCATCGAATAGTAATAATTATATTCATGACAAGCGTATTTTTTTCCAGTATAATTTTTAAAAAAGGAAAAACACATATCTACTTTAAGAATTTTAATACATTTGTCATATTACTGCTTAAAAATAGAATTAAGAAAACAAATTATATTAAAATGTTTAAATTATTTTTATTGCAATTAATTGAGAAAAAGTAAATTTAAATGAAAAATAAGTTAAAGATATAAATTTCCAAAAGTTAAATCACACTTTTTATACTAAATAAATAAATCAGTTGCCTATCTCATTCTTTATCAAACCAAAATTTCAATTATTTTTAACTCTCTTCCTCTTCTCATTATTCTCTTTAATAAATTTCTATTAGAACAAAAAAAAAAAAGCATGTGAACTTTTTTTTAATTCTGTGATAACACAAAAGAAAAAACCTAACATTCCCCTTTCAAATTACATTTGGGGATTTTTTTTCACCCTCTCATTCCCTCAAAATAACGGAGGGAAGAAATTAGGTTAAAACAATCAGTTAGAGACACTGCTCTCGTGTAATCAGTATTTTCCACTGGGTGTTAGTGTGCGTCGGTACTTTATTGAAAGGCGTAAAAACAGCTAAAATCATTCTTATACCCTAGCAACAGTTAGAGAGATCCTTTCCTTCATTCCAGGAAAAGATGTAATCGATCGCCGCAATTAAGGAGAGAGAAAAGTCGGGAAAAGGACGGTTTTCAGTTCGGTTGAGTTTGCTGGGGTTGGTGAAAGTGTTCCGAAAAAAATGCAAAAGAGGAGCCTCTAGTGCCTCTTTCATCAAAATGTCGTTTAAATTACATTTTCTTTTAAGTGCGATAACATTACGAGTTTTTGATTGCTTTGATAATTAGTGTATTCTGTTTCTCTTAAGCATTAGAATAAAGAAAATAGCTTTCTACTTAAGAAAATCTTTTAAAATTCGAAGCTATTGAGAATATCATAACAAATGCGTTCTTCGCCATTATAAATTTTTGTTTTGAAATACATAATTAATATATTTTTTTCTGAAAAAAAGACTATTATTCTAATAATATAATTTATTTTGTCAATGAAAAGGAATTTTGAATGATAATGAGAAGCTCGGTTAAGAATTTCTATTTACGCTCGGGTGTCATTATCATGAACATTGGCATTCCTTTTCTCATTATATAACTGAAATGTTTAATCAAGCGTTTCGCGAAACCGAGTCTTTTATATCACTAATTATTAGATAAAAGACACACACTCATTATTCATAGAAGTATTTAAAAATATATAAGTATATTTTATCGATGCAATTGCTTCGTTTTCAGTACTCTTACTATTTAACAGCTCAATTTTAATTTAAAAATTCATTCTACTCAAAAGGACATTAATTAAATAATTAGTTAAGGCTATAATATCTTTAGAAAAAAAAGTATAATAAACCCGTATTTAATGCAAATATTTTAAAACTCAAAGCTGAAATAAGTATAAGTCGTTTGATCATGTAACACATGCAGATTATTAGCAGCATGTGTAGCCATAATGGGCACCCGGCTGTAATTGAAAAATTAGGCGTTTAACAAAGAAACTTTTGGATGCCTTTAGCTCTAACTATTCTCAACACAATCATCCTATGGTCAGGTAAGTCCAGCACAAACACACACGTCTTGAAAAATCAAAAACTACAACACTTCTGAGGTAACACTTTAACATGTCATAAGACTAGATATACGCATTGGACACAAATTGGTCTGGTAAACAAAATTATCCTTTATAATAACGTCACGCATTATTACAATATTAAGATGCATATTTCAAAATTTTAAAAAGTGCTCCTCAAGAGCTGTAACTTATCAACACAGCCGACACGTTTATGTAGGCGGATCATTGTTATCGTGGACTGCTAAGTTTTTCCGTTGATAGTAGATTAACCAATATCACCATACAAGCAATTCGTAACATAGCACTTGTAAAGCTATTACACAAATAAATATTTTTAATAAGCGACACTCTTTGGTTTTTAAGTTCAGATGTGTGAAGTGGCTTCACTGCAGTCATAGAATACAAGTACGAAATTTTTCTCTTGTGGGGTGTTGGTGAGTTGAAGCCATTGCTTATCATTTACATCACTAATTCTATTCCTTTCAGACTCATCGATTGCATATTCACACCATAATGCTAAGATTTTGATCGAAACGAACAGATGTTTCATGATTGACTTAACTGATGTCAGGGTTCGATGCCATTCTCCTCCGATCCAATTAGGGAAAATGTTTTGAAGTCTTCTTTGAAGAAGCAAACTGAAAAAAACCTTCGGCGTACTCACTTCTACAGTGATAAATAACATACTTCTTTTGCTTTCCCTTACATTGTTTTTAACAAGAATTAAGGCTCTCATGATTTCCACATGCATGTGTTTACAATTTGCTTGCAAAATTTATCATTAAGTATGATTTTTATGAAATTAAAGTCTCTGTAAACGTTTACAAAGTTAAATAATATTAATAAATATATATATATATATATATGATACTTTTTAATAGTATTGTATCATAAGAATACAATGTGTGGCTATTAAATAACGAGACTGACACTGTAAAACATTTTATTTTGATGTCATACATATTTATTAAATCCTTAAATATAGACATCATCTCTACCTCTACAACGCTCTATGCGAATCTTTCATTTTTCGAAACAGTGCACGAGGTCTCCTTCTGTCAGCTCCTTCAGGACGCATGCTGCTTGCTCTTTCACAGTTTCAACGATTCGAATCTTGTTCCTTTTAATACAGATTTCACTTAAGGAAACAGATAGAAGTGACATGGCTTAAGATCCTGCGAATAAGGCGGATAATCTAACACTGGGATGCTGTACTTGGCTAGAACCCTCTTGACAGACAATGTGAAATGCACTATCTTGATGAAAAAAATTGCCGTACGGATTCTTTGTTAATTCTTTCTGTCTCAGAAATCACACGAATACTTAACCGATGGTCAGATCGAATCAGATTACCGATTGTTTCCTTTTTTGCAGCCCTTTTTTACATGGGAGGGCAACCCGGGAGTAAATCATCTCCAATGTCTTCTCTGCCACCTTGAAAACCCTTAAACCACTCAATAACATGTGCACGTAAAAACATTAAATGCTATACACTTTTTTTTAATAAGTTATAATTTTGAGTACCGGTTTTTCCACGTTTCATTTGAAATTTCATAATTCGTTGCTAAATTATCATTTTTCCAGACCGAAACCAAACAAAAATGACTTTAATGCGAACAAAGTCTATGGGTATACGTGGATTCGTTTACAGAAACTTTTCAATGAGAAAGCTTCTCGTTAAACACCTGGTCGGTCGCTGGCATTTAGATCATACGTACTTCTTTAACAGCGTCAGCCTCATTATTTAACAGCCACATCTTGTATATCACACGTATTTTGTTTACCGTGCTGCAGGAATTCATTAAAATGTCTCAGTGTAATTTCGGCATCTATGCTTCACTTCACTGTGATAAAATTATCATACTTCTGAAGTGCTTGTAAATATATTACATAACTAAGAAAATAAAGAAATAAAACAAGAAGTTAATAATAATTAAATTTGTCATCTAATACTTGGTATTGCAATACATGGTAAAGCTTAGATATAAATTTTATTTAATCCAAGCCATCCCACTAAACGATTATTTAATATTTAAAATTAGTAAAAATCAAACTTTGAAGCAATAAATTAACAAATCTACAAAGCATTGCATAATAAAAATATTAAGAATACAAAATAGAATAAAATATTGAAAAATTAAAATTAACAACACTTTAACTATCTTACTTAAAATATATAAATACATAACTTTTGTGGGGGGAAAGGAAATTAATCTTTTTACTTTTAACTCTCTTACTCATCTTAGTATATTTTCTCTTTTTAACAAAATTTTAATTTAACACCCATCTAAATTATTCCAACAAACCTTCCACCGAATCTTATTACAACTTCCCCTTTAGCTATAAATGATCTAAGATTTTCACTTTCTTGTTTCGTCCAACGTCTTGACATGATGTAAGTCATCATTTTGATTTGCTACTTGTTTATGTACCATCCCGTGCTCTTTTTGAATTCCATTTTCCCTGATGCTTCGATATTAATCTGCTGCCCTGATCTGATTACCTGAATGAAAAAGATGTTATGAAATTAAATAAACAACTGTTTGATTACAATATATTGCTACTTCAATGATCACGACGCGACTACTCTATCTTAAATCGAAGGCATTTGTAGTTCCTTTCATGTGTGAGTGTGTGGCCGCTGTGGTGTAATGATTAGCGTGTCTGACTGCCCCGGTGGTTTCGAATTGGGTACCTGGTCATGGGGCGACTCAGCCTTTCATCATTTCCGGGATCGATAAATGCTTATGAAATTCACTTAAGAAGTTAAATGGGGTTCCAGTGTCTGGCGAATCACTCGGCCAAGACACTAACCAGTAATTTGTGCACCAGGCTCGAAGACTACAGAAACAGACATGGACAACTCTTAATGGGCCTTCTTGGGCCCGGGCAGACTTTAAATAAGCTTTATTTATTTATTTACAGGTATATATATATATATATATATATATATATATATATGCAAGAGGTATTGTAACGTTTTAATTATCACAAAGAAATAACTGATGATAATAAATGATTCATCATATTAACTGATTCTTACGTACATAACGTTGTAAACTACAGCTATTAATATAAATTTGTTTAGTTTCAGGAAGCCATAGAATGAAGTAACACGAAGTATTGTAAAGTTTTAAATATTACCCAGTTTTTCCGCAAAGTTTCATTATGACTAAAAATAATCAAGATAAAATCTTATTTTTCATTTATTATATTTAAGACTTTCTACATAGTCACCATCTAGAGTTAAACATTTTTTCTAGTTTCTTGACCCTTCAGTGGCCATCATTGTAGAACTCCGTAGATTTTCTTCTGCATATTGAGGGTTATTAATATCTAAGGCTTCTTGAAACCAAATTAATCGACATTAACAACTGTTATTTATAAAATTATGCACGTAAGATTCAGTTAATATGAAGAATAAATTGTTATCAAGATACCTCAATTATTTTTAGAAATTGTTAAAACTGTGTGTTTGATACCCATTCATGGATAATTATATATATACATGTGTGTGTGTGTGTGTGTGTGTGTGTGTGTGTGTGTGTGTGTGTGTGTGTGTGTGTGTGTGTGTGTGTGTGTGTGTGTGTGTGTGTGCGTGCATATATATAGATATAATTTTAAATAAGTGTTTTAAGTACATATAAGGATAAATTCATTTTACTTCATTTTTTATAGGTTGATCTCCGACACAAAGATGAAGTACGAGGAACTAATTTAGTTGAAATTGGAATTGATCTTACAGAATTTTATCTCAGCGTCGAATGGGATATTTTAGAAGTTCCTGCTGTTCGCCACGAGAAGTACTACACATGTTGCGAAGAGCCGTACGTGGATATAACATTCAACATAAGTATGCGCAGGAAAACACTGTTCTATACTGTGAATCTGATCATTCCTTGTATGGGCATATCTTTCCTTACAGTCCTTGTCTTCTATCTACCATCGGACAGTGGGGAGAAAGTGACACTCAGTATATCTATATTGCTATCTCTCACTGTCTTCTTTCTACTTCTAGCTGAAATTATTCCTCCTACCTCTTTGGTAGTGCCTCTTCTTGGCAAATATCTACTGTTTACAATGATACTTGTCACTCTGTCCATCTGCGTGACCGTTGTGGTGCTAAATGTTCACTTCCGGACATCCTCCACCCATAAAATGGCGCCTTGGGTTAAACGTGTATTCTTGCAGATTTTGCCTCGTCTGCTGTTGATGCGTAGACCTTTGTATTCGGCCGACCCTAGAAAGTTTATGACACGACCTTATAGTAGTGGAGAAGGCCAGACACGCAGGACCAGCTACGATCTAGAAATGGGAGAACACGTACCCCCACCTTCTCAACAATATGGTGGATGCAGGATCCATGGTTACGCTGGAAAAAAGGCAACTGATGTCCCTAGTACCGATGAGGATGGAAGTTCTTCATCAATTCAAGAAGCTGAAGCAAGTCCACCTCCTGGCGTCACCATGCGTTTACATTTTTGTCCAGAATTTCAGAGAGCTATGGAATCCGTGCATTTTATTGCTGACCACACCAGGAGATATGAAGAACATATAAGTGTAAGTTACAATGTTAGCGTTTATTAAATGTACATAAAAGATTTTCAAAACGTTTTTATGACTTCTCTGATGTAAAAAAAATTGCAATATCAGTCTGTTAAGTTCGGATTTATATATATATATATATATATATATATATATATATATATATATATATACATATGAGCCCTTTTCTTGGAAAGTGGTGTAAGAGTATTTTGTTTTATATGGAGATATTTAAGGTTTTGCACATGAATAATTTGAAAAAAATGGATATATGTTATTACACTAGTTTCGTATGTTTTAAATATTAAATTCATTTAAATTTATAATGTCATCATTTTTTAAATGTGATTGACAAAAATTATACTTTTAATATCTTCAAAAGGACTTACACCCCTTTCAAAGTTAGCAAAAAGTAAGAATCTTACATTTACAAAATATTAACTACGGGATCTCAATTGAAACAAACCAATTTCTTTTTATGAATTTTATATTCAATACTTCAACAATAAAAAAATAATAAATAACAAAATAAAAAGGCTTTATTTCAACATTTTCATACAGGAAATCCCTAAAATTTCGGTTTCCCCCCGGAATTTCAGGAGGAAACCGAAATTTCTGGAAACTATAAAAATATTTATGTTATTTATAATGTTGCCTCACATACAAAAAAGAACTAAAGAAATAATGTTGTACAATTTTGAACTAAATTGTAGTATGCCTTTGAGGAAAGTGGACTTACACCATTTTCAGTGTAATTATATTTGTAACTTCATTAACTAGGAAAATTTATAATGATAAAACAATGAAAATTTTAACAGATTTTTTTGGAAAAAGTTTATAAATAAAAAGTTCATAGTAAATTTTATTCATTTTTATCATTAACTAATTTTATGTTTAACTAAGTTTAACTTAGCTAAGTTTATTTCCTTTATGTTTAAATAATCGAGATGAGATTTCAAATATAGTTATTTAGTGGTATGCACTTGAGATTCTGTGGATGGCAACACAATCGTGCTCGCGATTACGATTATAGTAACTGAAACTTGAAATTTTCGAAAGGCAAAGCCTTCTTTTTTCCATTGCAAAATGTTCAACGCATACGAAAACCTTACATAGTGTTGGAACGCAATTTATATTCCCGAAAACGGACGTGTCATGCACATACAAAAAACAGATCTGAAAAATTACCAACAAACCATCGGCAGTGATAGCTCAGTCACAGACCATTCGACTCGAGACCGGAAGGTTTGGGTTCAAGGCTTACTCAACAAAAGAGTGATTTAGGCACTTGATGCATGTAAATTAGTCGTGGGTGCAATGTCATGCAAGTTCCCGTGCAAATTACACCTATGTGTGGTATCGAAGAGGGGGAGCCATCTCCCAGTGAAGGATCAAACTTGTGATGACATGAGTCCGCACTACCCTTACGGGCGAGTTCCAGACCGTAGGTAACAGCCTTCTTCATAGTCTAAATTGATGCTAAACCAACCTACCAAGCAACCTTAGAAACACGATCTGAGCTCAAGCAGAAAATTTGCATTTGACAGAGGTAAAACTGTACTTTCAAAATGGGATGAATGCTGAGGAAATCTTGCGTGTTTATCGAAGAAATCATCTCCAAAGACGTGTACTCCGCAGGGTCTACGTGATTTAGTAAAGAAATTTGAAGATACGGGTTGTACCTGTGATAAACCACTATCCAGACAGCCAACTGTTTCTGAAGGCGTTGTTATGGAAGTGAATCACACAATGACTTCAGGAGATGTACAATCTGCAAAGTGGCACAGCTAGTGTTGGATATACTGCAAAAAATTTATCCTAAAGCTATTGCGTTCTGTACATCGCATGTTCCTATACCGATACCAGCGGATCCAGATGTTGAAGCTGGAGGACCAACAGCACCGTATCGACTTTGCAAATGAATTTCTAATACGATATGATACTGATAATGACTGATCACTTCACATACCATAAACGGACGAGGCCCATTTCAACTTAAATGGCAACGTCAACACCAAAAATTGTGTGCACTGGGCAGAAACGAATCCTCACACTGTGGCAATAGTACCTTTATTTGACTCCAAATTTAATGTGCGGTGCAGCATTACAGGCACAGTTATTATCGGCTCGTAATTCTTTGAGAAAGCGACACCAACGGGCATTGTAACATGCTCTGTAACCATCCTCTCGCTATACTGCCATGCTGAAAATTATGTAATATCAGAATTGCTTCAGCCAAATGAATTAAATGACATCGTTTGGATGCAAGAGGGTGTACTTTCACATATAGAGAAGTCTGTTCGCAGGGTTCTAGAACAGCATTTTAGTGATCGCATCATCTCAAGCCATTTTCCTTTTCCGTGGCCTCCTCGATGCAGCGATGGGACTCCCATGGATTTCTGGTTTTGGGATATATCAAATCCAGAGCTTTCATGAGCAATCCGCAAACTTTGCCTGATTTAAAAGATTCTATAAAGCATGAGATTGTAAACATCCTTAATATCATGTTGCGTTCAGATTTATTATCCACCGTCTCCCGCATGCAATGCGTAATTGCTTGTGATGGCACTCATGTGGAAAATGTTTGATCTAAATAAATGTATTGTTTTGTCCGGTATGTGTTGCCATTACTGATTGGTGTTTCGTCTCTGTCACATGCAGTACTCCTTTGTTCGCCCTGAAGAACTTTTTTTTGTATGTGCATAACACGTCCGTTTTTTTGGAATGTAAGTTCCTTTCAACGCTATTTAAGGCTTTCGCATACACTGAACATTTTGCTACGAAAAAAAGTAGGCATTGCCTTTCGAAAATTTCGAGTTTCTGTTACTATGACCGTAACCGTGAGGGCCACTGTGTTGCCCTTCACTTAATTTTGAGTGCATACCTCCAAATAAATATATTTGAAATCTCATCTCGATCTGTTAAATGGAAAGGACGCTAGAAGTGCAGATGTTGGCAAAGTTTTCTTATAACCACTCTGTGTATATATATATATATATATATATATATATATATATATATATACTTATATTTTCAAACATCTATTTTACACATTTTTTGCTAACTCATCTAGCATAGTGCTAGTTCCTTGAAAAATAACAAAACGTTTGAAATGATGTACTAATTTACAGATATGGCAAGTACTTTTTTAAGAATATTATCAACTCTTGTGCATTCAACTACCTTAATAATAAATGTATAATTTTTAAAAAGGAAGCTAAGTAAAAATTTAAAATTCTAAAAAATTGCAATAAAAGGAGATTTAGTCCTTTTTCATGTACCACTCAAGACTCACTGGCATACATTTTTTTAATTTACAGGATTTTCTGATAAAATTGCAAAATTAGTTTTTATTATTCTTGAAATAATTTACTTGATGAATTAATTTGTTTAGTTTCATTGTCCATGAGGTTAAGAAAATTTCATCATATCGTATATAATACTCAAACTTGCGATCTACATGTTTAAAATAAATTATTAAATAAAATCATGACGTAAGAGAGGAATTATGCTCTTGATTTCAAACTTATAACTAGTTACTTAGTACACAGGCTGAATCCTGTGCTTGAATCATGCTAGGATGAAATAGGATGGAACTGTTTTTTTTTGCTTTGGACCTCAGAAACTGGAATTTACTATTGCGTTATAGGCTATTTTAAATTATTTGTTGGGAAGTGTACAAAGAAAATTTACAGTGACTTACTATTCAATTGCTCTGATGTTAAGGATTTAACAATGTACTTATTGGGGAGAAAGAAGCAAGGAATCAATATGACATATTTTCTTAACATAATACTATACTAGAAGAAAAAATGAATTACTCTAGGTTGTTTTTTTTTTAACTGTACAAATCAGTTCTAGGTAAGTGGCCATCGTGAATTAGTTTGAAAATAATAAAACTGACTATTGTTAATAAATATTAGAAATTTAATTGAATGCATGAAAAATATTACAATGAAACTCAAAAGGAAAAAATGAAAGAGAAAAAAATATTTGTTTAAAACTTTAAATTAACTTTTTATTTTTTTCGCTATTTTTTCAATAAAATTCAATGGACCTGAAATAATAGAAATTGAACAAAAACTCAATATTTTCAAGGATTTCTTATCCGAAACGTTCAATCTTTACTAGTGGAATAGCTTATTTGTCAAACACTCCAAATTATTTTTTGAGTAAATTTCAACACTATAATAACATCAATCAAAAGACCTAACAATTTATAATATCTCCTAAACTTTCAATTTTCAAGAATTATATCTTAGAAAAATATTTTCAATCTTTGACGCATTTTCTCACTCACTGGATAGAAAGAGAAAAAATTAACATTATTTCGAATATTTCTCGTAAACAAGTTTTTGTTGATTCTTTAGCGAGAGCATCAAACAATACTCGAATAAAAACACAGCTCCTAAATTCGTAATCTCTTTCTTTGCTGATTTCGGTAAACTATTCGCGAAAATTGTCCCTACTGCTTAGCATTTCCCAAATTCAAACTGGAAATAAAACGTTCGATCGATGTCATTTCAAATACTCCCTCCGAATGTCACCTCAAATCACTTCAGCAACAGAAAGAAGGAAGAAATAAAAATATAAAGCTTTCGAACAAGAGCAAAAGATAAAGAGAAGAGCTGCTGAAATCCGCGGGCTATTGAACAAATTATCATTCCTGATGGAACAGAATGAGTCTCATTCTGAACGCTTACGGGTCAACTTCAAAACGAAAGACAGAAACTAATGCTGGAAAAGCGAAAAAATTCACGTCAACCCATCATTTCTTTTACACATTTGCTCCAAACTAGTGCATAGATATGCAGCTGGCCTTTTTTTTCCTCATTTTTATGGATGTAGGAACTTTATGGATACGTTTTCAACAGTAATCTGGTTCCACATCTATACAAAACTTTTCCATTTAAACTAGGTTTTGATGTTGAATTGTTTGTATTACTCTGACGACTATGAAAGGCGTGTAATGAAAATTTTCTGGAAATAGTACATCTATTTTGTACGTAAGAAATTTACCCGGAATGGTTGTCTATTTATTCAGGGTTTTGTGATATAGCTATTTGGTATGCTGAAGTTAAAAGTGGATAGAGTGGTTATTTGTTTAGTCTTGCAAACTTTTTCTTGTATGACTTAATCTAATATTATTCTTTTACAAAATCGACAGGCGGGAAATAAATCTTATTTTAAACATAAGAATAAATATTTAAATATTTCCAGGTTATTTTTGAACACTTCTCAGCTTCCTATTTTTGCCCGACGAAGGTTCTCTTAGTACAGTCAATTCTTTTTGAGATATTTAACACCTGAACTGCCCCCTCTCTTTCCACATCACACCAGTATGGTGACCAATAACCCTTGTGTTGATTCTAGTGTGACGTTAATAAAAGCAAACCACACCAGTAAGAGGACTATAAATCCTAACATTTTTAAAGTGATTTTCCCAGCTGCGCGAAGGTTTTTGAAAGAATGAGATCCAAATCCATGTCACACTGATAACAAGACCGTTTAGGAGCCACAATGAAGCCAATCTACCAGTGACTTTTTTTCTTTGAGGAAATAGTATTAGCATATCTGGCAAAGGTACACTCCAGATTAATTTTAAAGTATTATTTTTGGGAGTCGAATAAATATTCAATTTCAGTGATTCGACTCATTCTTTTTGTCATAATTAATTTCTTTAAATCACTCCATTTAAATAAATTCAATACTTTTACAATCTAAGATAAGTTTTCGATGGTATAAAAATAAATGAATTCGTTCAGTATTTTCAAATAAGCGCGTTCTTGTAACTTTTAAGAATACAAAAATGTGATAGTTGTTACCAAAACCTCTTTAAAACGCTTCATTTTTAAGTATGGATTAGTTCAAAAACTTTTGGTTTTCAAAAAATGTGATTCTCAATGATTTCAAAAAACTATGACTTTCATAACTTTCACGACTATGTGATTTATCACGAAATCATTTATAAAACTTATATTCGGTAAATATTTACAACATTTCAAAGTAAAATACATACTAGAGAGAAAATTTATATCAACACTTAACAACAAATTAGGTCATACACTACTACACACTCAGAAACCCACCCACACCCATACATATATATATATATAACATAAATGTCCAAAATTAAAGTCCGGCAGATAAGTTCGGCAAACGAAGGAAATCGTAGACCGGGAAGTTTAAACTGTTGGCAAATAGCGATACACGCTGATGAAAGCAATGAATATCAAGTAAATAATTTAAAAACAATGAACCTAAATATATAGAGAGGGATCACAGTTCCATATATTGCTTAAAAGTAGGGAAAATACCTGTACACATCTACAATGCATTCAATACACCGCATGGTAATCACATGCGGATACACAAGAGTGACAACGACAAGACATACTCATAATCAGCAACAATTATTTCGAGTTGTTGAGAACATTTTGATTCAGATTATTTCTATGTTTGAAAAGTGTCATTTATAACTCATCAAGCGTAATGGATAGTAATTGCCAACCAATTAATGAGATTGTCATTTTATTCCTCTGCATTCTTAATCGGTTCAAGCCAGGAGAACCAGCTGGCTAGTCCATCAGACGAATATCTTAGCTCTAAAGAAAGTTGCCGAGAATGGCAACCCTGCACGGACGTGAGCTATCGTCCATTAATAGTAAAGTACGTCCAATAGCTCCTCGGAGAAGTCAGACATAAGTTTGCAGTATTTCGCCACTACAGCGTACAGCAGTCAACGTGCAAGGGTGTGTGACCGTTTATCAGTATGTCAGCTCACGCTAGCATACCACTGTCTCCAGAAGAGTCTCTGTCATTGCGATTTAGAGAGCAATTTTGGGCTCTATGTGCTCTCCAGATGAACTGAAGATGGCAATAAGGGTGCAAACTTAATCGTTATTTTTCTAGGAAGAGAACATGGGCCCAATCTGTATCTATCCATAAAGGACGTTGTCTTCCCAAATTCAAACCAGATTCTCGGTAAACAGAAGTAAGATGGAGAGAAAATATAGGTATCCTAACTGCAGGCTAACAGCAATAATTCTCCGATATTATTGATGTGCCTTCATACGTTTATCACAGGGTTGCTGAGAGTAGTGAAGATAGTTGTTTGGCTGTATCGTCCCGTTCGCCTACTATTCTTGACTCAACAGAGATCACAATGAATTTGAAACTCTCATACTATTCAACTAAGGACTGTTCTACTTCAAGTCTCCTCAATGATTCCCAGTTCGTAAGCAGGAGAAAATCATGTGTTTGACATGCGGCATGCAGTGTTTTTGTCATCACAGTTCCTCAAGATCAATGATGATGATTAATGTCAGGCGGCCTAAGGAAAGGCTTCTTGATTTGCATATAAATGGCATTTGGTTGTCCGGTGTGCAAATATATTTTCAAACACGTTTTCACAAATTTATTTGCATACATTGGATGATTTTTTTAAAAATTATTTTCACTGGACAGCATAAAATCACTGAATATGGGTTTTGGACTTTAATTCTGAACATATGTGTACATTAATTTAGGATTCATTAAATTAGGATGCGTACATTAATTTAGGATGTATTAAATTAGGATGCGTACATCACTAATTACTGAGCCAAAAATGAATTTTTGGCGCAAAATTATAATTTCTGAGCTATATTATAAACTCTCGAAAATACTTTCATAATTATACAACCTTCAAAATCTATTAATGATACTTAAGAAATTTCTCATTATTTTCGCTCATAAAATTTTTGATTTACACACTTCAACAGTAAAAAAACGAAGCACCAAGAAGGAATTTCCCAATTGTAATGAAATTTCGTATGCAAAGACATTTGGGCCGAATCTGCAAATGAATACAATTTTGTGTCCAATGAATGAATAGCGGGAGCTACAGCTCTTCGGAACTGCACACTCAGCAGGTGTATATAAAAAGCGATTCTCAATCTGATAGACAAATTTTCTGTTGCGTTGCGATTCAACTACTAAAAAAATGCCTCGCCGCTGGATTTTAGCTCATTACGAGCAACTGTCAGAATTTAAAAGAGGTCGTATCATTGGATTGAAAGAGGCAGGTTAGGCAAATTGGAGAATTGCTTGTCATATGGGTCGAAGCCATGTGGCGTTTAGAAGTTGCAGTCAAGAATGGGTGGACAATAGCATATTTCAGCGTCATGATAGTAGTGATCGACCTAGGGCGACGGCAGATTGGGAGGACAGAGTGTTTGTGTGATCAGTTGTCACAGCGCTTGATTTATCGTTATCAACCATCAGATGTGCGACCCGCACCTGAGTGTCCACCATGACCTTCACAAACGGCTGATAGAGCAAAATCTACTCTAGTACCGACCGCTACGCCACCTGCCACTCACGCCTGCACACTGTCGAGCCAGATTACAGTGCTGCTTAGCTCGATCAGGTTGGAATGATGCTGACTGAGGACGTAAAATGTTCAGCGACGAATACCGCTTCCAACTGTATCCTGACGATCCTCGAAGACATGTCTGGAGACGCCCAGGGCAGCGTGCCATTCCTGCTTTCACTACTACATGCCACACAGGCCCTCAACCAGGAGTTATAGTCTGGGGTGCCATTTCCCTTCATAGCCGGACCCCTTTGGTCTTCATTAGAGGCACACTTACATCACAGTGGTGACATTCTGAGACTTGTTTTGCTACCCTTCCTTTTACAGTACCCTGGCCTTATTTTTCAGCAAGATAATGACAGACCACATACGGCACGTGTTGCTATGAACTGTCTTACAGCTTGTCAAACACTTCTTTGGCCAGCCAGATCTCTCTCTAATCGAGCTCGAGGATGTCTAGGATATCATGTAGAGGTCATCAGGGAGCTTTATCACTCTATGCCATGTCGTGTGGCTCCTTGCATCTAGGTTAGAGGTGGGTCAACACCTTATTGAGCTCGTTACTTTGTAACTATGTAACTCTGAAATAAATCACTTAATTTTTTTGAAATTTTAATCATTTTCTATTGTGTACATAATTTTCCTATCCGCTAATCTTTGTTTCCATCTGACAACTCCTTCTTGGTGAGGCGTTTTTTTTATGTTATTTGTTTGTTTGTTACAGAGAGTGTTTAACTTTATAAAGTATTTTGCATTTTTATTTGCAGCATTTTATATAGCATTTTTATTGCAGTATTTTGCATGTATATTGCACACACATACATATATACACTCAACTCTTTTTTACATTACTTTGAAATAACACGGTTTACCAATCTACTCTTTTATACGAATGTTTTGTTCCAACACGAACATTCCCAAAAATATTTTTCAAATATTCAAATGCTATTTTTGTTTATTTTTTCAAATGCTGCAGAATTTTAAATACCACATCTTTGATTCAGCCACTCGATCAGGGTATTATAGCAGCATTTAAAATGTACTACATAAAGATAACATTTAAATATATTTTAGACTCAGTAGAAGAAAGAAATTTGATTGTTGTGAAAGCATGAAGAATGTGTATGATTTTGGATTGTATTACACATGCTTCATTTGTTATCAAACAATTGCGCCAATCTACCTTAAATGCTTGTAATAAAAAAATAATTTGCAGCAAAAGTGGAAGTGGAAGTTTTGTAGTACAAAAATAAGCTGTGTTCTGATCAAATGCAATTGGTGACGAAGGTTTTAACAGCATGCAAACGGCTGACATCGAAGAATTGTTGCTAGAAAACCCTTTGAATGAGGACTATTTGATCGAATTTATGACAATTTATGATAATAAAGAAGTCGATAAAGACGAAGTAGGAGATGAAATTCAGCTACTAACAGCTGATTTCATTCGCGAGGATTTGAAATTTGCTACAAGTATGGAACATGTTCCTATTCATGATCCTGACATATATCGTGCATTAAAATTTCAACGTAATCTTCAGTTTTGTGTAACAGGATAACAAGAATTATATAAGTAACTTGAGAAACCAAAAAAACAGCCGCTAATAACGGACTTTGTAACAACAACAAAAAAAACCCAACAGATACCATTAATAACGAACTGCATTCTTCATTTGAATCAAATTTGGACGTATCTGACGCATCTACTGATGTTAGCATTTCTGATCCAGTTAGTAATAAACGTGCAAGCTTGTTATCAAGTAGCGGTGAATAACTGTTAGTAGTTTTATTACTAATTTCAATTTGAATTCTTATGTGTCGTATGGGCCAATAGATTGAATACTCACAGTAAAATAATTTAAATTTTTTTTTTGCAATAAGAATGAATTATTTTTGTTTCATAAAATATGTAATTATTACTTTTATGCATGGTTTTTAATGAAAATATTTTGTGTTTTTTTATTCACGTGATTTTTTAAAGTTGATGACCATATCCCTTAATTTACCGTACATCGCATGTATTTTCTTACACAAATTGTTTTTGCACTGTTTTCTGAGGAATGTTGTATCTACCATGTAAAAAAATTGGGTATATATATATATATATAACTGTTTGTTGCATATGTTAAAGATGTATGAAAAAGAGATTATTGTAACAACTTTTGAGATGTTCAATACAATTTCTTCATGCGTTAATTTTATAAAAGAAAATATTATAGACAATGAATAGTATTAATTATATTCTCAAACCTTCATAAGTAAGTAATTTAAAGAAAACATTTGAAATTTTAAAACATTATTTTCATATTATCTGACAAATTAACCAACGTATTACTTGATGGATGAACGAAAAGACACTAAGAAAACAAATTTAGAAAATGATATTTAGCACATATTATTTTTATAAATCTCAAAGGGTACTTTCAATTAAAAATGTACTGCATTAATTCAAAAATTAGGGTATTGCATTGTAAAACTGTTATCAATATTTTAAAAATTATGAGTTTACAACTCATTTTTACTACATATTTATTGTTTGTTTTTTAAAACATTACAGTAATAACAAAACGAGAGCTATTTACGACGAACCTTGTAATTTTGATCAGAGATCGAGTAAGAAAACCCCACACTCCTAACTTACTCACTTTGACAGAGTGAAGACTTTGAACTCTGAGAGATTTGGCTTTTTTGATGGATGAAACCTAATTCCACTATGATTTCGAGAGTCCATTCCTCAACCATGTAAGCAACAAGGCAGTTCGTTTAGTAACATCCGTTGACTTAAATTTATAATTCATGAAAAAAATTCTTATGTGTAAAGTTTTTAGTAGATTTAACCATATTTAAGTTCTAAAATAAAGGCTGTATCAATCAGACATCATACAAATTGAACTAAATTACTGTATGATATTCTGGAGAATATTGGAAATCCTTATATCTTATAACTTCAAAGTGGGAAAGCAGCTGAAAACAAACTTAATTTTTTTATTCAATTAAAAATCAAGGGGCAAAATAATACTGGCATAACTAATAATGAGTTAAAAGTCAATTTCTCTTGATATTTTAAATCCACCATTCTTCAGGAGTAGAAATATTACCACTTTTAAGACTCATTTTTATAACTGTTACAAGACTTTAAAATGAATTCAATAATTAATACATATTTCATTAATTCTTTAAATATTTATAGACGTATATCTTCACTACAGACCATTAATGACATTGCAGGCCATTAAATTTGCAACACCATAAAGACAGAATGCAACAAATATAAAATTAGTGTAAAAGATAAATTATCCTGTAATATGCAAATCATTAATATTTCAGAGCATCTAAACAACGCATGAAAGAGATGCGCCAATTTCTATTTGTATAAAAGAGATGATTGTATAGCGGGTTTTTCATTCGGACGTTGATTGTTTGGGTAAATGTTGTGTTATATCTCCCGCAAAAAGGAGGAAGTCTTATCAGCACATGTCGGAACTTGATCGTGGCAAGATTGTTAGTCGAGTTAGTTGTGATCCCATGAGTATCATGCGAATATTAAATCAGTGGATCTAGGAGGGCGATTCAGAAAATCATACTGGAACTCAGTGGCCTCCGATTCTTACGTCCGAGAGGATATATGTTTTTCTTGTGCTGTCCTGGCCTTCTTCAATACAGAGTGCGTTCAGCTGTCGTCCTGGCTAACATGTTCTTCAGGTATGTTACCCATTGAAAATTTCTAGTCATGCGTTGTCGAAGGATTAAGGCGCCACCACTCGCCAACCTCTACGATTGATGAACTTTGGTACATGTTGAAGCCGAACGGAATGTAACCGTAACAAGTTCAGTTCGACTCAATGCACAGACTGATAAAAGCTGTTATTGTTGCCAGAGGCAGGAGCTCTAGATACAGAATTCTACTCACCTAGTACCCTAAAGAACCCTTTAAATTAATCGTGTTTCTCTCCTACTGTACTGAATATATAAAATATTTAAATCATCTACTATTTGCTTTCCTTAAAGTGTAGCATTCTTAATGGACAACTATGTATATGATAATAATTCTTAAATATTCTAAGAGGTTCTCATGGTCCTCCAAAATAATATAAATATATATTGCTAAGTTATAATGATTTATTTAAAAATCATAACTTAATAAAGATTCTAAATTATTTTAGACGTATGAACAATAAAACAAAATGATCTCGTTTATAAATCGCATTTTGAAAGAAAAAACAATAATTACATTAAAAAGCATATAATTTATATTAGAGTACCTTTTTTAGTTCAGATTCATGATTTTAATCACGTTTAAATACCCTATCTATTATTTGTTTTTAAAAAAATGGAAGGTTAATACTTTTCTACCAGAACTTCCACTTAATTCTGATTTTATTAGACTTTTTTCCGAAAATTCGAACAAAGTATTTTTCAAAGTGCTGGGAATAAACATTAATCAGAAGATAATTCAAGTAATTTCTGCCTGGACTGAGTGAAAGTCCACATATGCATATAGGGAAATGAACAGGCGGATAAAGTTGTAAAGAGGGCAGTTCAACTACCGCAAGTTAAAGTATCCTTTCTGCCTTTGAAAAGAAGGATAGGGGGGTTTCTTAAAGACTCTGGATTAAGGATATGGTAAAGCAACACCAAAGGCAGGCTGACGCACCAAATCTTGCCCAACTCGAAACTCCATCTCCGTGCTAGAGACGAAAGGGTGGTCCAGCTGGTGACAATCCATGGTAGAGTCATTGCGTACCTCAAAAAGGTTCGAGATCGTGGACAGGAGCACTTGCAAGTATAGGGAGACGTTATCCACTATCTCAGCAGGTCTCCTATGATCAGGGAATTATCCTTGAAACTAGAACTAGGAAATGGTCTAAACTCACTAATCCAGCCAAAAAACCTAGCTATAATGAGGGATATGAGGGAAAGAATCGATGAGAGGACTTCGATCATCTCGTCGAAAATTACCCGAAAGTGTCAGGGATAATCCTACTTTGTATATCAATAAACTTTTTGAAGTTTTGATCACGCTCATCGCTACAATGAGATCCCCGAGGGGCTACTTTCCTCAAGTGCTAAAACTAGAGGTAGCTTGACCTTCGCCTGATTTGCCATTTCCCCATCTCGTTGGTAGTCAGGTTGGTATCAAGCCCGGAAAGTAGAAGTCTTGCATCTGACGCGTTAGACTAGATGTCTGGAAGCATTCAAAGACCCGTAACACCAAGGTATTTCGCTTGTAGGTGAAGGTGCGCCGGGGAAGCTCGGACGAGTTAGTTAGTTTCTTGACCGAGCGCTTTCCTACTTTAAAGCCGTAGTTCACTAAATGCAGAGCAGGAGGATAGCTACTCGAAATATGTGGTTCACTGCATTTACCTTATGTAAAGTAGAAACATATTTATATGTGTGTGTGTGTGTGT
>BMAW01003249.1:637966-687173 GCA_019974015.1 Nephila pilipes
ATATAAACATGTACACTCTATAACAAAAAAACGAAGCACCAAGAAGTAGTGGTCCGATTCCGATAAAAAAAAAATTGGATATGTAGAACATACATAGAAAAACAAACGATTAAAATTTCAGAACAATTGATTGATTTATTTCAGAGTTCAGCCGTTACAAACAGAGGAAGTCAATAAGGCGTTGGTCCACCTCTGATCTGGATGCAAGCTGTCACTCAGCTTTGCATAGTCTGATAAAGTTCCCAGCTGGTGCCCTGCCGAATTTCCCCATAACGCCCCAATTGTGCTCTATGGGAGAGAGATCAAAAGACCTAGTGGGCCAAGGAAGTGTAAAGAAAACATGCAGACAATTCATAGTAACACGTGCCGTATGCTGCTGAGCATTAGCTTGTTGAAAAGTACGTCCTGGGTGTCGCAAAAGGAACGGTAACGCAACTGGTCGTATAATACGTACCGCTATGCTATTAGTGTGCCAGAAATGACTACCAAAGGGGTCCGGCTATCACAGGAGATGGAACTCCTGACCATAACGCCTTGTTGTGGACCTGTGACGAGGAGGAGTAAGAGCAGGATTCCCATGCTGTCCTGGACGTCTCCAAACACGTCTGCGGTTGTCGTCAGGACACAGTTAAAAAACGTGACTCTTCATTAAGGACTATGCCTCCTCAGTCAGCGCTGTTCCAAGTTGATCGAGCTCGATACCACTGTGATAGGACTTGACGGTGTACATGCGTAAGAGGTAAGTGGCGTAATTGTTGGTGCACGAGTAAATTCTGCTCTCTCAGTCGTCTGTCGAGGGTCGTGTTGGAAACATATGTGCAGGCCACACGGTGGATAGTGGATAACGATGAATGCGGTGCTGTAACAGAAGCTCTGACAATCGCTCTGTCTTGTAGACTTCGGTCGACCGCTGCCGTTTTGACGATGATCCTATCTTGCCAGCATCGTCTAATCGGCGGTATTGTTGCAGTAGAAGTAAGGTATCCACAGTCAATATGCAACCGAAATTTTAACCATCCGATTGAGAATCGATCCTTATATGCACCTGATGAAAGCGCAGTTCCTATGCGCTGGAGCTCCCTCTATTAACTCATTGGACATCAAAGTTTAATCATTTACATGTTCGGTCTCGATGTCTTTGCATACATAATAATTTCATTCCAATTGAGCAACTCTTTCTTGGTGCTACTCTTTTTTTTTTTTTTTTATAGAGTATATATGTATATACACTAACACTTTTTAACAAATGTTATATATTTTACAAATTTCTTTCAGAATTGTTTACTTAATGTGATCGTCTAAGACTATAAAATTGTGTTTTTAATATTAATTAAAATTCTCTTAAGCCTCAACTTCAGGAAAATGACAAAGTATTAGAAATAAATTTTCTTTGTGAATTCTTATAAATACCAAATTTTTAAAAAATACATTTTAAGAAAAACACAAATACAGATGTTTTTCTCTATGACGAGGTACATATTTGTTTACAATTTTAAAATTTATTTTCCTAGTGTTCTTCTTATAGAAATTTCACAAATAATATATGTGTGAAATCTGCGATATGCTCTCTATAGGGTATTTTGAAACTCATGGGCAAAAACTTCAGAGGTGTTAGGAAACATCTAAACATGCAATTTTTACCAAACGATGCATAGGCGGAGAGCAAGAAGTGAACCGTTTGACTGCGCTGTAAGGGAAAGCATAAAGCGCGAGTTTTCTTACTCATCGTCAATTCTACTGTGAATTTCAGGAGGCATTGTCTCTTCCAGATTACTGTACATCACCATGCCTCCTGATTCAGGTTATAATAATAATCAGTTAAAGTGTTGCATGTCTACAGTTTTAAAATTAAATATTTCGTCATTTTAATAAAGCTATATAGGCAAGCATATTAATGTATTAATACTTTCTTTCAAATATATTTAATGCAGTACGAAACAGGTATACATTTTTCTGACCTAAAGCCTGGCTAACAAAATTCAGAGAATTAAAAATAAAAATTCCACCAATAATGCAAATGGAAACTCAAGAAAATATAATTAATATTAGCACTAAGCATTCACCATTTCTGAAGTACTATTATCCAAGGTACATAACTTAAAATTTATTAAAAAGGTTTATGTGGAATATCTCAGCTTTGAAAATAAATTCTATGGGATGGCTAAAATCCGCTCACAAAATCAATGGGTCTTTGATTCCAACGGTGACTCTTTAAACCTTTGAGTAAGTCATACATCTCTCTGTGCTCCCGGAACATCAGAGCCATTACATTTCAGACCACAGCTTTCAAGGCAGGGTGTGTTTATCCTGTAAAGTGAGCTGAGTAGAGAGGCAATCTGTTTCGAATTTGCAAGTAAATCCTAAATAACGAGAATTCCATGTAATATTGGTATGGGTGAATCAGTAAATAGTCTCCGAGAGATAATTCATGTAAGATTAAAAGCGTGAAAATTATGATGTGTAATTTATCACCAGAAAAGTTTTTTTATGTAATCATAAGTATGAAATTCGCTACACCTTTTTTTTCGAAGAGGCCGCATGGAATATAATTGCATAATATGTCTTAATAAGATTATATTGAATCTTATATTACTCTTTATGCTATGCTGTTGATAAATTGCAATTTTGACTATTATTATTTTTTATTTATTTTTTCATTATTCTTGAATTACGTTTCTTAAGCTATGTGTTTTAAATAAAAGAAATGTTTCTTGATTATTTATGTATATCTTTAATGCTTTGAAGGTCAATTAAATTTATTTTTTATCGTTATCTTCTAATTTTAAATGATAATTATATTAAGTTATTACAATGTAATTTTTCAGTTAATTCTTTTTCTCAAGAATATAAATTTGTAAGAATTGTTAGTGCAAATTATGAATCATGATAATATCTCTAAACGAGATTTCACAACAATCATTTATCTTTCTGGTTCTTTATTTAGTAATATTTATTTTTGGCAAATCCAGGAGTATTTTAAAGATATGGCTTGAAGTTTTTATATAAAATAACAATCTGTGATTATTAATAACATAACTAATGTATCAATAAAAAAAACTTACTAAACTTTGTAATATTTTTATTTCTAAAATTAACAAACTCACACATAAAAGCAATTATTGTAATTATTTTGTTTTGTTAATTATTTACGTGTTCAAGATCACTGTGAAAGAAAAACATAGTTTAATAAGCTGCAAAAATAACTTATAAATACAATATGATTAATTCTGAACTGAATCAAGAATTGTATAGAGTATCTACATTTCCTTGAAAGAGATGTACGTAGTAGATAGATGAACCGGACGGCTAGACAGATAACAACAGATAGCTCTCTTAATGATCATCATTAGATGATGATGTTACTGCTTTTGCCTTTTTGTAAACATGAAGATAATGTTTGCTTCTCAATCTTTGCTGCTCATTTAGCAAAACCTATATAACATATAAGCTGCAATTTGATTTACATGTTTTAGTTCATATCACCAAAAAAGCAGTCACAAAATTTATCACGCAGTTAGACTGTAAATAGTAATATATACGTGTCTTAGTAATTAATATCAGTGAAACAATTTTTTGAAATTGTTATATTGAAATAAATATAAATTAAATTACCTATTATAATAAATATAATATGTTATGAATCAATTAATATAAAAAGGCAGCTTTGGACTCTTACATTCCATTTAATGAATAAATAAAAAAAAGAATGTTCCAAATTTATATTTGAAAAATGTGATTACATGTGAAGATTAAGATTTCCGATTTAAATATCTGCACCTTTTTCAATATATTGCCTTGAAATTCAAAAAAACATTAATTGAATGTCTTCTAATTTATATTTCTAGATGTCTTTAAATAATTGTATTTTAGTAAATAATCTAATATTTATTTATTACTTAGTTGAAGTTAGAATCCTTGATAACTGTATTAATATTTATTTTATTTTTTGCTTTTTTTATTTGGTTCAGTGTTTATATCAATATTTTATTCTTGCCTTAAATAGCACTATGATTTTCTTTTTTTGCTCTTAATTACTGCAGTTACATTTACCTTTTGCTAATTAAATCAATTTATAAGAAAAAATTAATAATTTTTTTTAATTTCGACATTTAACAAGTCACATATCTTTGTAAAAGTATTTTATAAAATTATTATTATTATTATTAAAAATACTAAAGTAAATATTAGATAGGAAAACTACATAATGTTTTTAAACTAATGTCAGTACATCATGAAATAACACAATTACTTAAGTTGCTCTTTTTGTGAATGCTTACAAGTGTTTTTCTGGCAATAGCCTTATTCATTCGCATCCAATTGTTATTCAGTAATGTCTTAATTTAAATTAATGTGTTTTTAATTATTAAAAAATAAATGAATATGAAGTAATATTATTTTAAAATGTATACTACATTTGACGGTGTAACTAAATTCATTTGATTCTTGTAACAAGACACAATTGCATGATTGTTTTCATTGAAATCTCATATTAATGTTTCCATTTAAACAATCTATTGTTTGCATAAACCTAGATCATAGCATTTGTCCTAATTTGTTTCATAATAATTATCAATTTCGCATTTAGCCACCTGACTTCAAACACAGAGGTTATTAATTTGTTGTAGAGCCTCAATTTTTAAACACACTTTTATGTGCTTTTTGTAAAAATCGTCATAATTTAAACGAATATTTATCAATAATAAAACCACAAATTTTCTAAGTTTATTCTTTAAGCGGTTGTGTGTGCGTTGGGATACTCACAATGGTCAATAAATTAACCACAAACACAGATTGTTGAACACATATTACTAAGTTTATCTCAAATTTTGAAGAATTGGTATAATTATGATACTTTTGAAACATACTATCCTCTTATACCCACACTCTTATCAATCAATAAGTGTTAACTATTTCTGTAACAATAAATGGATTTGTTTCGTTTATTCCATTTAGAGTAGAATCTGCAACTTATTAACTTTCTATATCCAATGTTTTCCAGAAATTTTAAATTACTATTATATCTCAATAATTAATAAAACCAACAGAAAAAAATATAAGAAAACTAAAAGTAATTTCGCGTATTGAAATTTGATAAAAGGTGAAAAGTGCTTGTTTTCAAGATTCTATATTTCGTCATTTTTTATCACATTACTCTGAAACAAATGTTTTACATAAATTAAAGCAAAATTAACTCATTTATTTTCGATAAATTTACAAAATTATTCACTAATTAAATATCAGTAATGATTGTTATTTTGCTTAATGTTCATTTATTTTATCTACTCCGGCATTAACATTGAGCTTCAATGTATTCCTAAACTTCAGAGAGTTTCCATCGATTTTTCAATCACATCAACCCCTGGATCAACATCAACCTAATGTTTGCATTTTGCTTATTTATCGTTTTTGCTTTTTAAAAAAAACCAAAACTTTTTATGATAATGATTAATATTCGCATTAAAAATGTCGGGTGCTATCTTTTTGATAAAATATTTTGTCGACTGGCAGATACTTATGACATGTTCTGTTTCTGTGTTTTTCTGCTGACATTTCATTGGAGAAAAAAATTCTTATTCCAACAAAAAATGTTTGCATCAGAATTATCATTAATCATATGTGATGTATAGTTATTATATTACACCAGAAATATTTGAAGAAACATCTCCAGACGTTTCTAAGCTTCGAAAAAAAGATACACAATGCACGCTCAACTCATCGTAATTCTGACTAGTCCTAGATTCTTTCAACGAATTAAAATATTTCTAAAATTTTGAAACTTAATTTCTAGGCAATCTATGGAAATTTCAGTTGAATTCCCTTCTTTCCTTTAGTTGTACGTTGCCTCTATTGTCTAGTGATAATGATTGTAAATTCGGTGGTTTTTTTTTTTTTTTTTTTTTCCGAATCGGGGACTCAAGTCCTGATGCCTCTAAGTACACGTTGCGTAGAGAGATTGGTGCATATTAAATCTGTGTGTGTGGCCAAGATTTCAAGTTTGGAGAGAAAAGCTCCAGTTCAGTTGTCATCCTCGTCACTTGACCCAAAATTACTAGCTGCAATTCCCATAGCCCTTATGTTGTTTCTCAGTGCAGCTTTAATAAACAAACACTCACTCTCTCCTTCAGTTATACATTTACTAAAATCAGATAACTTCTAAAATTTTACTTAAAATAAACATTTTGCAATGTTTTACTTTTCAAATAGTAAATGCATGAAAAATATGTAAATGCATGAAATAGAATTCAAAATAAATCGACAGGAAATTAAATTTGTATTAAACTTTTTAAAACATATAACCGTAAATTAAGGCTATAATTACATTCATGAAGGCAATAAGAACACATTTATTAGTTAAATATCAACAATAAACAGCAAAACATCATGAGAACAGCTTAAACTATAAAAAGGAAACTCTAAATATTTGAGATGTTTATACTTTTTAATTGGAGAAAAAGAGACTTAAATATTTAAAAATTTTAAAATACCAAATCATACCTTACGTTCAATTACTGCAATTATCAATATATAAAAATAGTTGGAAAAAACCCAACATTTATTCATCTAATTCAGCCTACATTATAGAACGCGGTAGAACGTTTGAGACTGAAATCAATACTATTAAATAAGGTACTAGTGCAATACATTGGATGTTCTTACTCTAACTTTGTATAAAACCTTCCATTTTTAACGAAAACCTAAAACTATTCAATCCTGATAAAACCTAAGCTATAATAATTCTGAATGTATCAAAACATACCTTTCAAAATAATCTGTAATAATTCTAAATATATGAAAATATAGTTTTGAAAGTCTTTAAAATGTAATTAAATGTTTTATTAATGTCGCACTTAAATGCATTGTGAGGGCTATCTGTGATGGGTCTAATAACTTTGAATCTCAATCAAGTTACGAAAACAAAACCTGAGCTGACACCCCGCTCTCCAAACACACAAACTATTCCTACATGAGGACATAATTAATGTGTATCATCTCCATTATACAACGTGTCTTTTAAATGACATCAAGACCCGATCCGACGACTGATCGGAAACAACAACGTCAATGAGCTCATGACCATAACCACTTCGTTACAGCTACGGTTACGTAACGAGCCACGAGATACATATTTTTAATTGCAGTATTTTTTTCAATATAATTTTCTCCTGAAATTTCTTATCCTCTTGAAACCCAAGTTCGTATTTTTTAACCGATTTTCATCAAATTTGAGATTAATCTTTTTAATAAAACTACAAAACACCATATACAGTCAGTTTTCAGGAAAATAAAAGATATCTATATTTTTATAAGTCCATTGTAATGGACACTGGGTCTTCATCTTGCAAAAAGACATTTACTAATAAACATAAAACGTCATAAATGCTTATTTAAATTAACACAAATACAAGATGTAGCTTTATTAAGAGCTTAAAAATGAAAAATATTTCATAATTTATAAAAAAATGTTACAATTTTTGGAAATCTTACTTCACACACATACAAAATTTATATAAAAAATATCGAAAAAAATTTATGAATGTACTTCCAATAAAAAAACTATTTTGCACTCTTCTAAACAAATATACATACTGCATTTCATACACATTAATCAAGTTGGTTTTTTTTGTACAACCTTTATTCTTGCACTTTACAGAATTCTTAATGTCCGTTATTTTTGGCAGATGCTTCATCTGTTTCTTACTATGAGAAGTGGACTCCATACTAAAGTCAAGTCTTTTACGCTTACTCTTGTCTGTTTCTTCATCACTAGAATCAGTCAAATAAGAGGGCCTCAGAAGTTGTTCTGCAATTTTAGATTTAAAATCTAAAAATTGAATGCACTTACCACCCACATTTTATTTTTGATCTTCACTCATTAAAATCCAAGTATTCATAACACTGAGATTCAAAGAAATAAAGGATTGTTTTGACCGTCCATTTCTTTGCGTTTGCCTTAAATCTATAACTGATCCTCCTGTCAATCAGATCAATTCCACCCATGTTGATATTATATATATATATATATATATATATATATATATATATTATTTTACTACAGCTGGTCTTGACATTTCAATGTATTTTTTCTCCTTTTCGTTCAACGTTTACATTTACCTTGTGGTTCTACTCCAAGTTTGGATGAACATAGCAATACAGCATTTTTATCCCAACGTTTTACGATACATATTTCATCATCTTGACACACTGATTTATCAAGCTTCTTTCCATTTTTGGCATTTTCTTATCACTTTTAAGATGCACATCATTTGGCGCTCTTGATTTCATGATAATGGCCATACATTTAATTAGATGTTAAAATTTCATGCTCTTTGTCATTACCTCATTACCTTTTTCTTCATCTTCATCACTAATAACAATGTATGACACATCACCATTCATTATTATTTCCAAAACTTTTCCTGCATCTTTTTCGGCATCTAAATAATGTTGATTTTCAAATAACTCTAATAGAAACAAAACAAAAAAGTGTACGTCTGTATTGAAAATCCCAAATTATTTTCAAATTACTAGTGTAGTATTTTATTTAAATTAAAATTTTTATTCTTATTGACTTTTGAAAGAAAAATAAAAACAAAAGCAAAAGGATATATTTTGTTTCCATCCACACTTAGTTAGAAGTTCTTATAATTAGTTAATTGCTAGTAATAAAAATTTTCTAAAAGCGTAAAACTAATTCAGAAATTTTTATTTTTTAACATAACCACATATTACGTAAGCTGATTTATTATAGAATGCACTTGTGAAGTATTGAAATCGTAAGTGTAAATTCTGTATTTAATTTGGCCAATTAGGGCCAAATCTCAATAAATTGTATACAAGCATACCCTTCTAAAAAGAATGTGTAAGTTTTTAATTAACATAGGATGATATATTAACTAATTTCTCGATTAAACGTTAATTTTTGAGCATTCCATTATTTTCTGTTTCATATATATATAAGACCCACTCCAAAAGAATGGACTTGGACGAAATCATAGCTATTGCTTAAAAATAATTCACGCAAATACTAAAAAAATGACTTAAGTTTATTATTTCAATATTTAAAAATAGGTATCAGTTGCTTTAGTATCAAAATATTCTAGTGAAATACGACAAAAATGAAATATAACAGTGTACTTACCTTCAACCGTCATTCTTCTGATGGTAACTATTTTCAAATGATAATTCAACAACCATCCTACCGGGTTTTTAGTTTTGCTTTATAGATAGTAGCATTAAACGGTCTAGTATAATGGACTATGGGACTGTAGGACTTAAAACTGTAGTGATTTATTTTACATGCAAAATACAAATGTTCATTAGAATGGACATTGGATCTCAGGAGGTTATAATATGAATAAAACTACTTACAAAAATGAATGACTCATAAAACGGTAATGATGTTAATTACAAAATATCAATTTAATCATAACATATATGTCATTTTTAATATTTTTTAAAGTCTCTATGTGATTTATATAAATAGAATAAGGAGGTTCTTTTTCCCTTAACTACACACGTTGTCTTTTCTTTATTTTCATTTAGATAATTAAGCTGCTACTTCATGTTCAATTATAAGTGGTAGCATAGCAGTTTAGTTAAAACAGAATAAAAAGAGATAAAACCGAAAAAATTTGCTTCGCGAAAGTTTTGTGAAGTACTCGAGATGATTTCGAAGTAAAAGAAGAAAATACAGCTGTAAATAATGAGATTTAAAACCAAAATAAAAAGGCAGAAACTGGAAGTTGCTGAAAAAATAAAGAGTTTTGTTAGATTGCTAAGGAAATTCGTATAGAATTTAAGAAGAGTTTATATGTTTTGGCGTCTGTATAACACTGGACTAAGATCGGAATTTTTTTAAGAAATATTTTATTACAGAATTTCAGAACAAAACAATAAAAGTTTTAGATACATGGTATTCCTGACTGATTAAACCATATTTAAAGTAGAAAAGCTAATACTGAAATTTAATTGAAAGTTTATTTATTGGCCTTAGGCTGTTTGCTCATTAAGGAAAACTGATAACACGAAATTAATTAAGTGCAATAATTTAAAATTTTTCAAAAGAATGATCTCGTTTTTTTTTTTTTTTATTATTTTGGCAATACTTTGAATGATTATCAAATTTTTGAATTTAAGTTTCTTTGGTAATTGTGATCATAATTGAAAAAAAATTATAAATATTTATTTCAATGAGAAAAAGAGAGAATTAAACCTTAGCATTGTTATTTTTTTATCTATAACGGTTCACAGGTCACATTAATTCCTGATATGGAATAACATAATGTTTCATAACATAAATCAATTGATTTAATCTAATATAAATTTATACTTTAAAAATATGAACAATATGTCATCAATCTAATGATTGCTTTTGACGAAATTAGAAAGTTTCCTAAAATTTCGAGTAGGTAAAAATCTCAAGTTTTTGAACACTACTAGCACAGTTCATTAATAATTAAAGCATTACATTACTGTTCTGAGTTATTTGTTTTAAAAAGTGACTGTGAAAATCTCCACATTAAAGTCCCCTAGGAATGTTTTTATTGTAAATGTGTTATTGAAGATAACTTATTTTAACCTCAACTAAGATTTATAAACGAATTAATGAAAATTTTATACATCCAAAAATATATAAAATCCCCTGAATACACTAAGAATAAAGCTTTGAAATGTTTCCATTTCCTCGAAAACATATTTCTAAGAATATTTCTGTAATTTTAAATAAAATGATATTAAATTTTTGAAATTAGGAACATATAACCGTACAAAATTTTAATTTCTTAAAGAAAAAAGATTGTGCAGAATAGTTTCTTCAACACTTAATGCTTAAAGTGTACATTAGATATAAAGTTATCTGCCCTCAGTTGGAATGTATTCTTGGAAAAAGTTAAAAATTTGAAAATTATATGAGAATTGTTTTTCTCAATATATAATTATCTAAAATTATACACTATTAATTGTTTAGTTTCATCTAAATCCCTCACAAATAACCGTTTTGCGCTATTTTCAACATTTTAACATTATATAGATAAATAATGTTAAATGCAAATATAATTTCAATTAAAGGCTTCACTCTTCAAAAACGTATTTATCGGGATTTTGAAAAATAAGTATACATTGTAATATGAACTAAAATAATTGTCAAAATATATATTTTAGTTTTATAATAAAGTCCTCATTTTATGTTTACAAATTTCTTCCGCACATGCCTCGTACTTGAATATTTTGAGGAAAGATGTATCATATTATATGAAGTTTATAATGCAGATTAGAGATTGAGATTCCTCAACATTTCTAAAAGCATAAAATTTAATCATTCAACTTTAAGCTCTAAATATGTTTTGCTTAAATAGAAGAAAAAGATTTCTTCTATTTTACAAAAGATGACACCAAAAGTACCTGCAGGCATCCACTAGAATAATAAAATAACTTTAGCTCGTATATAAAAAAAGCATAAAATACGGTTAAAAGCATTTGGGAATTTTAGCAATAGGATGAAACAAAAATTATACATATTTACTCACAGCCAATCGAGTTCTTTCACTTTATAAATAATATGCTATTGAAAAATATATCTATGGTTGAAAAGTGTGAGAAATGATAAAATTTCCCAAAATACTCGTACCCAATAAATTATCAATATTACAAAAAAAATTATATCAACAAAATATAGTATGTTGTATTGATAAGAAATTCCAACACATTAGTTTTTAAAAGCTCTTATTAATATAACATCCTTTTATTATCGTTATTTATATTATTTAGTGTTTCAGAGAAACTTTTTTGCTATTTTAAATTGTTCTAAAATTTTTTCACATCCATCATCAGTCACCATGCTCTATTTTTTTGGAATCAGCTAAGTGAACTTCTTCCTTAGTTATATCAACCACAATTAGATGCTTAGAAGCAATTACCAAAATAAAAACAGTATTTCTAATTATAGAAAACTATAAATAGCTATATTTAGACTTTTTTTTTTTTTTTTTTTGTTTTTTTGTTTTTTTGTAATATGACTATTTAGTATTAAATCTTGTATAAAAATTAAGGTGATCTTTAAATTAGTTTAACGTTCGATATGCAAAAATTTTCATTATTTTCAAGAAATGAAGAGGGACACAAAATTCAAATATCACCATTGCAGCTTAATTAAAACATATTTCAAAAAGTACAGCTCATATTAATTTAAATAATGGTAATCTTAAGCAAATATCGTTTTCTACACATAAATTGTTATGCTATTTTAAGGAAATACAAATTTGTTATGCTATTTTTTCCCCTTTAAAAACATTTACCAGGAAATATTCCAATATAATGTCCTTTTTCTAATGTCATTTTTCAAATATTTTTGCATTTGCTCTCAATGAGAATAGATTTATGTACACTATTTTCCTACATTTGCTATAATGTTTGAAGAAAGTGCATAAATGTTATGAGCTTACCCGGTTTCTCCAAAAGGATATTTCTGAAATAATATTTAAATATTTTTCCCAAACTCCACTAAGCAAAACTTAAAAATTAATCATTTTGACTGTATTTTTAAAAATAGTACTCTTCAATTAAATGACTCTGTTATTATCTAAAAGCTACTTATTAAACAATTTTGTATCTTAAAATTCATTTACAGGTCAAGGAAGACTGGAAATATGTTGCAATGGTTTTGGATCGTCTCTTCCTATGGATCTTCACCGTGGCTGTCCTCGTCGGAACCTGTGGAATTATCTTGCACGCTCCAACTCTCTATGATACCCGAGAACCAATAGATGTTAAGTTGTCGGAAGTAGCCATGGCTACCATGCATCACCACCGACGAACATGAAGTCGTGGTTTTTTAACTTGTAATCGGGGTTTAGTCATTCTAAAATTCTTAGACGGGATGTTCCTAAAACACTCATTTTCCGATTTTATTGTTTGATACTACGAAAAAATTATCTGGTATGCCAAAAAATTACATGGTGCAAAAAAGGGCACTATTATTTTGTCTCCATTCTATTCGACTTTACAGTCGAATAAAATTACGCACTTTATATACGCAGATTATTATATCATTATCTGCAGAACAACCAGGTCCAGTTGTATTAAAATGTTTTAATTGCAGACGGGTTATTATTTCTGTATTGTCATTATTGAGGCAATACATTAATTGAGCAAAACCTTTCGTGTATCTTATCATTAACTAAAAAAATTCTTGATACTAATATAGCAGATAATTATTTAACCTTTATCTGCATTTAGAATTATTATGCATTTACAAAGGCAAGAGAAATTAATAATGGTAAACATTTCATCTAAGGTTGGATTTCATATAAAATGTATGTGATCATAATCAGAACTGTCCCATTTTAGTAACTTTACTCTATTAGAAAAGAATTTAATTCTTAAGCTAATTAATGTGAATGTTTGTAAAAAAAGAAGGTTAAGTGAGAAAATTATAAATTATGTTAAAAACTATTTCTTTATTTTCTGGTTTTTTTGAACAGCATCCATGATCATATATTAATATGACGGAGAAATTTAATGGCACCATATATATATATATATATATATATATATGTATACAAGTGTGTGTGTGACCATGGCAATTTATTTAACAATGCTTCGAGGAAACAATTTCTCATCACAGTTAATAAGAAAACCATTATGTTAATTATTTTATTACTTTTATTTATAATTTTAAGTCTTGGCTTTAAATTATGATCAAATTACATTCTTTATTGTATTTTTGGTCAATGCCAAAAATTTAATTTACCACACAGTGGTTGTGAAATTTTCTAATTAAATTTTTAAGTCTCTTTTAAGGTTTTTATCAGTTACTTTTATTTTTCGCGATATGCTGTAATACGTTGTCATATTTACATTTATGAAATTTCAAGGACATAAAATTTTCTTAAAAAATACCATTAATTAATTAATTCAGTTAAAATTAAATAAATTTAAAATGAATAAATACTCAGAGTTATTTTAACATTTTAATTTCGTAATCCACGATTAACTTGTTCAATAAATTTAATTAGATCAAAACTAGATTTTTACTTTTTCAGTGATATATGAGAGTATTTTTAAATTATTTTGTGTGTTAATCAAAGCCACAGACAAATCTGAGTAAGGCAGTTTAATTACGACTACTTAATTTTAACACGTTTTCAACTAAAACTTTTTCTTTGTTTATAGACATTATTTAAAAGCACTAGAAAAGGTGTCTGATATTTTTTGAAAGAATTTTCTTTCTTTTATATGAATGGGACAAAAAGGCTTTTAATTATCTCATCTGGTTAGAAATATTTTATTATAATTTCCTAGAAATTCTTTTTATATTAGATATACTACCTCCTTTTAATCGCTCATAGATTTACATTTTTTTAAGAAACTAAGATATATGATATTCGCAATGCTGCCAACCGAGATAACTATAATTTTTTATCTCAGTGATAATTAGCAAATATACTTCTATACATAAGTCTCCTACCATTTGCATTTAATTAAAAGAAATAAATGTAGAAAGGAATTAATGTTTCCATTCCTCACACTTTTTGCAACCCATATTTATTTCTAAAGATTTTTTTCTATAGGGTTTTTACACACAAAAAATTCAAATATTAACGATAGCGCTCGATACTTCTTTCCAATCCCTGATACTAGTATAACATAACGTATAATTTGTGATTTCCTGTGAGTAACTAGTGACGAACATGTTTCAGCACTCGCAGTAAACTCTAGTCTCCTGAATGACATTAGAAGAATTTACAGAAAATCAGCTCAATGGTATGAAGAACTGATACTTTTGAAACAATTACTTCGTTTTTATACATAAAATAACAATTCCACACATTTGATAAATTTTATTTTATCAATCATGAAATCCATATTAAGGATGATAAATTACAAGAATAACAACATAATATATGCTAGTTCTATAATACGTTCGTGTAGCTATGCTGTTTGCTTTTTGAGCAATGTTTGTTGTATTCGCAGAATTGCTATATGTCAAACTTAATATATGATAGCCTTTATAAACTAAAATTATGTGTAGCAATCTTGTGTAGCAATGTATATCGGGCAGCAACATTTCAATAGCAGCTTTAACTTGTACATTAAATTCTAAAGGGAAATCAACAGCTGTGAGAGAAAATCAGAAGCAATGGATATTTTAAGTAATTCAAAAACTATCCACAAAAGTTTGATTCGATTGGGAAAAGTTGATGCATGATTTGAATATTGCTGCTAATAAACGTTATTTTCTTTTAAAATTTCTTAGCTGTGTAGAATGGTTGTATCACGTTAACCAAACTCGTGAGATATGTATTTTTACTTACAGTAGAAATAGAAATATGTATGTCATGTAACATTTTAGTAGTATTTTAGAATGAATATCCATTATTTCAATACCTGCTTTTACCAACAAATTAACTCCAGCAAGATATACTCCTAAAGGAGCTTAAAATTTTGAGCTTATACGTTATTTTCGTGTACTAAATCTTTCAGATTTCAATTTTTATTTTTGCAAAGCTGAATAAAGGAAGGTGTGATGAAGTACTCATTTCCTCCAATAGGTATTATGTTTTCACATGATTAGATTTTAAATCAGTTTTTTTAAGTTGCAGAATTCTCCTTGAGAGCTCAACTGTGTATTTATATTCTACATCTGACACATAATTTAGATAATATATATCCAAACCCAGAAAAGATATCTAAAGGAACTCTACAACCTGGGTTAATGATTCATTGAAAAATATTCCAGTTAAATTATCACCATACATTTTGCAAGATGAATCCCTGATGATTTCCCTATTCAAGAATTGACTGTAATTTAATGAAGTATTACGAGTATCCATATCCTGCTCTTGTGGAAAACATGTTTAACATATGACACATATTCTGTTTGTGGTAGAATGAGACATCTCACACCATTGGATTGTTTGCCATTTGATGCTGGAAGATAGTTAATTCCTGAAAAATATCGGAAGTCTTTACAGACAGTTAGTGCTTCTTCCATGTGTATTTCCAAGTGATGATGTGAAAGCTTTTTTAATAAAGTTATGACTGCGGTATTATAAACTTTGTAGTGGTGTGAGTTATTATATTTCCTTTCATTTTGTGTACATTTCCAATGAATATTTGAAAATAAAATAATGTAACTGTAGTTCAGTAAGTATTAAGAAATAAAAACTATCAGCTTCCACTTAGCAAAATTAACCATACTGTTAAAATAAATCTTAGTAAAACATTGTCGATAATGTGCCTACTTAAAAATATTATCTCAAAACGAAATGTACAATTAAATTGATCTGTATTATCATCAGTTTTACAATTTGTGAAAAAAATGCTTAGAGAATAACATGAAATGTTGCTTTACAAATCAAAACACTATGAAAAGGGACGTAAATAATAATCATCAAAAGTTTTGAAAAATTCTCCAAACATTTTAAGCCTTATTGCTATTTATATTACAGAAAACTTTGAATATAGTTTGGATACATTTATCACTCACAGTAATTTTAAAAATACGTAAGTAATTCGTTTTGTGCTTTTCAGTAAATATAAGCATCTAATTAAGTTGAAATTTTATTTTAAGCTAAGCAAAAGTATTTAGATCAATCATGAAATATTTTATAAAGCTTATGGTGAAAAGTATATTCCCGAAAACTAACGTACGATAAGCAAAATCAATTGCGTTACGACTTAAGACGTCCAATCTGCTGTAAATCCTGTCTAATATGCCGTAAATCATGCATTTTGAAATAAGACACATTCCAAAAATTCCGAGATCGTAGAATAAGTAAGTAAAATGTCTCGAAACAAAATGAGTTACTTATTGTTTTCTTGTCATAGATGTATATAATAGATGTTAAATTTAATACCCCCAAACCTTTCTTATTGTATCATATATCCTTTTTCCCCTACCGAAATTGAATCGGTCATTTCAAAACCCACTCGAATCACAGTATCAAAACTTTCAGGAATCAATAAAAACTATATAATACAGAAGTACACCAATTTCTGACTTTTTTAGGCGGAATATGGTGTTTAAACTTTGAAGTTTATAATTTTTATTATTTATGAATAATGACGTTTTTAACAAAAAAAAACTATATTAGTGTTTAAATTGAATAAAACAGCCTTATTAATCTTGTTTTTAATCAAACCTAATGAAGATATCACCTAAATATTAACATTTGTAGGTTTTTCAATCATTAAGACACATAATTATGTTCTCTATAATTCTGATCTGAATTTTCTATCATTAAGACATATAATTTAACTTTTGCAGTTGAGCAGTCAAATATGTTTCTCTCAGAATGCTATTTTGAGCTCGCTTTTAATTGTCACTTGTTTTATTGTAATTTGGCATTTTCGATGCCTAGGCTTTGTTTAATGGAATTGACACTTATTAGTTCAACCATACGTTTTTTAATTAACATAAATGATCAATAATCTGCTCGAGATCCATTCAGTCAATAAACACCTCGACAATGATCTTGCTTTATTTAATGGAATCCTAATGAAAACTTCTGTTTATCAAAGAATGAAATATTTTATTTGTGTTATTTTCGAATATTTCTCCTGTATAATACTATTGACAAACATGTTTTTACGTCAGGGTGGTCACCATTTCTTAAACTTCAGAACCTCTTCTGCTTTCAATTCTACGACTATAAAATGCTAGGTTTTAAAACCAAATCAATGTATTCTTTGGGACTTAAATACGATCATGTTTTCTCACAGATTTTTATGGCTCCAAAATCACAGTCATTTGGTAAAAGTAAATGACCGCGTACGATAAAACACTGTTGAATTCTTAAGAGTCTTTTGGAGTCATTCAAAGCCAACATAATTCACAAAAACGTATCGTTATTTTTATTCTGGGCAACCATTGAAAGAAAGGATATAAATGTTTAATATATAGTCCAACATTACTTTTTATGTAATGAAACAACTTAAATAAATCTCAATTTCTCCATGTTAGCAGTACTCTCATTATATATGTAAAATATCGATTTGCCTGTTTTCAGATGATCTTTTATACCAAAACAATGAACCTACAGTTGTCTTTAATGTAAAGAAATGCTTTGCTTTCATATGTGTGGCAGCGGTATAAATTTTAAGTAAAATCGAATTCTATGACTACCACGTCTTCTTTCTTTACCCTTGCAGAAATTTCGAAATGATGCATGAAAGGACCACTTAAGTCAGTGACATGTTTATACAGGGTGTTTCATATTGAAGGGAACAAAAAGAATAGCGCAGTGTGAATGCCGTAATGGATTTATTCAGCCGAAACAAATTTATTCTGCAACTATAATTATACAAGTTTTATTTGGCAACAGTGAAAAATTATCGAATGATGAACTCGCCGCTAGAGGCGCTGTTAAACAAAATGTCATCCATGCAGGAGAAAGCGTACTGCGTTATCGAATATGCCAAAACCTCCTCGGTAACTGTTGTGCAAAGACATTTTCGCATGAAATTTTGTAAAGTACCACTGCATCTGCATAACATAAGCAGGTGGGGGAAGCAGTTCCAGGATACCGGCTGCTTATGCAGGAACAAAAGCCCAGGACGAAAAGAAACAAAACCCGAAGTGGTTGAAAGAATTCGTGATTCGTTTTTACGGAGTCCCTCAAAATCCACTACGTGCAGGTGCAGAACTGGCTGTCCCTCACACAACGGTGTGGCGTGTCTTACGGAAGCGTCTCCAATTCAAGCCGTACAGATATCAGATGGTCCAGGCTTTAAAACCTACTGACAAACCGTTGAGTAAGAATTTCTGTGTGAAATTTCAAGAAAAGTTCGACTTGAATGGTTTCGAGAACACACTGGTGTTTACCGATGAAGCTACGTTCCACTTATGTGGCAAAGTTAATCGCCATAATTTGCGATTTTGGGGCATGGAAAATGTCCATGCAACATTAGAACATCAGCGTGATTCTCCCAAGGTGAACGTTTTTTGCGCTTTATCAAACAGTTGTGTTTTTGGTTCATTTTTCTTTGCTGAAAAATCGATTAATGGGGATATTTACCAAGACATGCTCTCTGAATGGTTGCTCCCCCAGTTGGAGGAAGCTGTTCCTGATTTCATTTTGCAGCAAGGTGGTGCTTCCCCACATTGGAATAAAAACGTACGTGAGTTCCTGAACAAACATCTACCCCATCGCTGGATTGGCCGTACTGGTCACAGGATTTGACATGTCTTCATTGGCTGCCGATATCACCAGATCTAACGCCCTGTGATTTTTTTTCCTCTGGGGTTTCATTAAAGACAAGGTGTTTGTGCGTCCACTTCCTCAGGACTTAGATGAACTGAAGCAGCTGATAACTGCAGTGTTGAACTCCATCACAGGGGATATGCTATCACGAGTGTGGCAGGAGCTTGATTACCGTGTAGACATTTGTCGCGTCACCTGAGGGGCACATATTGAAGACCTGTAGAAACTTGAATAAGTGTAGTTTTGAGGTAAATTTGAATTTTCTAAATATATTAATTACAACTTTCACAATCATGTTTTCTTTTTGTCCCATTCAATATGAAACACCCTGTATAATGAACGGCGATTACACTATTTGTTTGAACAGGATGGAATGTAGCGACTTGCATGACCTTTACTCAAAATGTGCATTTACCTTTAACGGTGCATTAGCAACAAAACAAAGTATGTTTGGAAAAAACTTAACTTATCTAGTTTTTGAGATTGATCGACTCAATTAATACTTACAAGTACTTCAAGAACTGACTTTGAAAAAAGTTAGAGTTTCGTTAAGTTCTACCCGTTTCAGTTTCATAAGATCCTAAGATGACGGTAAAACGCAATTTAGAATAAACTATTAAATATTATTAGTTCTTGTATTAAAATAATTTATCATAAAATATCCCATAATATAAATTCTAAATAGCTAAAAATAGTATTTTAGAAAAAGTTTAAAAAATACAATTGTAATACTAGTAATTATGCCAATAAAATGAAGAAGAGAGGAGAAAAAACAATTATAGAAAACTTTGCAGTCGTCTTTTGTTTCTAAAAACGAAAGAAAATTTTACTTTTTGTAACATTAAATAGTTTTTTGAAGAAGAAGTGAATTGTGTAAGTGCATATCAATTCTCTTAAAATATTATTTTACAAAATTTAAACTCCTAATATTATCGCATATTTTAATGTTCACCTTGAATTTGAAATCAATTTAGGTTAATAAATGAATTAGAATGTTGAGAAAAAATTTAGAATAATCTGAATTTATTTCAAGCAACAGACAATAAAAATATTTTAAATAAATTTAAATCATGATTGAATCAATTAACAAAATTCATTTTTATAAAATTCATGAGTTTAAATCTTCATTCTTATATTCTGACCAAATTTCCACAAAGTGCAAATTTATTCTACATAATTATAATGAAGTAGATGATATTTCCCTCAGAATTACAATCGATTACATAAACATTTATAAATTTAGAGAAATTATTCACAAATTCTACTTCATTATTTAATATATGTATTTTTAGTCGCATTTAAGAAGTTTTTTAACAACAAACACTATAAGTGTTTTGTGCGAACTGCAATAGAATACATTGAAAACCGTTTACAAAATACAAATTAAAGTTACTTAAAACTTTAGCAGTACTCTAAGTAAATATTTCAGCATTATTAAATATATTTTCCATATAAATAAAGTATTTACTCATTAAAAGTTATAGAAAATAAATTGAGAACTAGATCTCATACGAAATTTTAAAAAAAAATTCATATGATGGTAAATTTAACTTTAATTCATTCCTTCTTCTTCTTTAAAAATAAAATTTAAATTTTTATGAGCTAGTTCTCTAATCAAAAAAAGTTACTCACATTTAACTTATCACTTTTAAGTTGCTGTGCAATTTCCAATTCATGCAGTATAAGTCTTTTACGAAATACTAGCTAGATTTTAATAGAAGCAAGTATTAAGTACAAGACACAAAATCATTTTAAAAAGTTTAAAGTGCTATTAATATGTTTGTACAATTTAAATACTATAAGAAAATGTGTTAAGTACTTCTTAAAAATGATTTTCGTGAGTCAACAAAAGTTTCTTTCAACAACGACCAATTGATAATGTTGTGTCAGTTCCTTACTGTTAAATTGACTAGATTTTGAAATAAAATTATCTTTAAAGCATTTTTATGCAAATTTTCAACTAAATATCTATTCAGATCCCTCCTAAAAATTCATATGTTAATACCTTTATATTAATGTCACAAAAATAAAAAAACGCTCATAACGATGATGGTATGGTAACAATGTAAAAATTCTTATTGGAAAATAGAATTAATCAATGTGATATTGTAAACTCTAAGAATGGCTCTTATAATAGTAAAACAGCACTCATGAAAGCATTTGGCGAGCAACCAAAGCCATGCCAAAAAAAATTTGTAATCCTTTTTTATAGCTTTTGTAAAGAAAAGGTTCTCGTTTCCCATGGCTCTGGAAAAGAGAGAGCTCGAACTTTATTATACAGGAATTGATCAAAAGTATTCGTCTCTTTTACATCAACTCTGCACAAATCTGACCAGAGGGTTGAGTTTTTTTTTTTTTTTTCCCCTTTCTTTCTTTCTTCTTTCAAAAGAGAATCGCTTTTTTTTCTTTTCTTTGTGAACCAGAATATTTTTTGCGCTATCTATTCTTCTTAAAAAGTAATACTTGGTACAGAAGAATATTTCCCGCACTAAATCCTCGATGGATATTTTATTACCCTTCAGAAATGAGCATGGATTAAACTGTCGAACTACTTCTTCAAGTTTAATGAATCACCTCGGTTTTATAAAACGCTTCTTCTTTTAAAAAAATTCTACATTTGCTTAACAAAGCACAGTTAATGCATGTTTTTTTCATACTTCTCCAGATGGTGTTTTTCATGAATATTGGAAACTTTATTACATTTTTCTTTGTTTTAGCATATAAATGAATTTAATTTCCCTAAATTGGGAGGAAATAGTTTTGTCATTTTCTTTCTTTATGTAACTTGTTTTCATTCTTAATAAAACCTGTGGTTTTCTGCGATGCGTCAATAAAATACTATATGTAAATATAATTAATTATTCATCAAGATATGAGATGTATATTAAATTTGATGACATATATATTTAAGATAGATAAAGTAAGATATATATATATATATATATATATATATATATATATATATATATATATATATATATTTCAAAGTTTAAAGTACATTGTTTTCATCAATTTTTATTGGGATATACTGTTCCTAATGTAATAAGCTATTGAATACATTGCTGGAATACACTGTTCCTAATGTAATAACTTAAATTTGTAAAAAACTGTAAAATAACACATACTATAACTTTTCTTAAGAAATTGATCTAATTCTTTTTCCAGGCGTTAAAATTGTTCAGATCAGCAAGTTGAATAGCCATCATTAAATTTTAAACATACTCATTGAATTAAGAATAATTCTTAATTAGAAATATCGTGCTTTTTTAATTTATTATCCAAATATATAATTAGAATTCGCGGATTTGTGGAGTTTTTAATCGAAATCTTATGTAAAATGTCTTAGAGTTTATATTTTAAAATATAAAATGTATACACGTTTTTATTCAAAATTTATGTACATGTATATTTAAACTTTAAAATCAATATAAGAATTTTAGGAATTATAGCATTTCTTTAATAAAATTGCTTGCTAAATCTAGATAATATAAAAATCAAATTTTATTATAATTTGAGAACAAATTAATTCTAAGAAAAATTGGATATATACGAAAAAATATTTTAAGAATATATAAAATGTAAGCTTAAAATTTTTTCTTCGGTTTCCACCCTGAAACATCGCATTCGTTATTCGATTTCTTTACACTGTTCAGTACATAATAGAAGAGAAGACATGGTGCAAATCCAAATTCTTTCGGAAACTCTATATCATATTTCAGTATTTTCAGAAACAGCCTATGAATATATAAAATGATAAAAAAACGAATTTAAATAACCTTTTTCTTTACATTCATAGTTAATACCATTTCTCCAAATAGTCGTACATCCTTCCTGATGTATATCTATCCCATATATATATATATATATATATACGAATACATATATATACACTGATATACGATAAACACTTAAAACAAAAACTGCAGATTTCCATGCAGACGAAAATACTTTGAGAAGACGAAATGTACAAGAATTTTAACCTCAAAGTGATGAAATATATGTAACATTCGATATATTTAAGACATACATTTCCATATAATACACAAAAGGTTCCAGAAATTCAGAATTAAATTCCAAGGTAAAATAAAGGTGCAAAGACAGATTATATTGCAAGCATACGGATATAAAGAAATGTAGTTCAGTTTCCGGACAAAGACAATGAATTATGTTACATAATTACTAAAGAATAGATTTACTATTTTTTGAAGAACCACACAAAGGCTATAAGTTTAAATTACTTATTTATTCCTACTAAAAAAATATCTGTTTGTTTTTTTAACTGAATGAATAAGTGATACTGTCTGTATAATTTCAGTCGTTAAAAAATGATAGAATAATTTATTTTCTTATTTCTTTTATAAAGGCACTCCTATTTAGCTAAGGCTCAACGCATTTTCAAATACGATGTATATTTTAAAACTTATTGAATACATCGTTTTTTTTTTAAAGATTTTTGAATAAAAATCCAAATGTTTGGAAAATACTTTATTAACTTACCTCTCTGTTTTCTTGAACATTCCTTTGCTTCCATAAGCAGCATCAATCATGCTCCAGGTATTTTAGGGCGAAAAGAAATCTCTTCTTGTCACTTTTCAGCTTACAAAGACTTTTTTAACGATCTATTTTATCCGTCTATCTTGTTATCTTCCTAGTAAAGCCTTTTTCCCTTAGTCATGGACGAGATCTTATTTAGATAAAGAGATTTCGAACTGAGTAAGAGTTAGAAATATTGACAAGACCCCAAACCCTTCACTTTCGACTTCATACGACTGATTTTACAGCATTAAGCTTCTTCTGTAGAATTGTACAGCTTACTGATAAAAAGAGTCAGAATATTTCGCTGAAAAAGTACTCACCGAAAGATTTTTTTACTTCTGTGAACAATTCTCCGGATTGAAATAGGAGAATTCCTTAACTCGGGAAGAACAAACAATTTTAAACCATTGTAGCATACATGTATTCAACAAGTGTAAATTTTAAAATAAGATATTTTTAACTTGAGTTTTTTTATCCTTGTTTACTTAACTATTTTAAACGTTATATCAAATAATGATTGAATTGATTTTACAGACGTAAAAAGTAATATATATATACCTTTGTAGAATGTCACAGATTAAACTTAACGAATGAATTATGTTGCACAATTTCAACTTTATCATCATCTCGTCTAGAACATGATTGATTTGAACTCTCATAGTCTTCGATCGATTCTCTCCATATTTAAACCTCAAAAACCATGAAACGACCTAACGACCTATATCATCAGCACCGTACACAGATTTAATCATTTGTGTATTTCAGAGTCCAAATTTCCCCTGTACAAAACAAAATTTGATGTTAATTCATTGCTCCCTCTTCCCCCTTTTTTTGGACAAGAACGTACATAATTTCTTTACTGCCAAGTCGGAACACGTAAGAAATTAACGGAACTACTTGATAGGTGTAGCTAAAGGTCGATGCTACATCATCCTGTCATTTTCATACTGATAGTTTCATTTGTACTCTTTTACGAACGGGTGCCTTAAAACTTTTTGTTACATATATTCTGCTTGACAATTACTAAAGAATAAAGCATTTAATATTAGGCAGCGATTAAAGAAATAAAAAAATTTTGTATTTAATAACAGTACTGTGTATTAAGTATAAAGCAAAATGCGACGAATTTCGAAAAATGAAAATCATTATAAAAAAAAAAAAAAGAAAAATCTACTCCTCCGAGCAATTTTCAAAGTCATGAAAAAGGTTCTTCAAGCTGGAATGACGACAGACAAGTCAATCAAAAAAATGTCACTTCCTCACACACAAAAACACATTTGACATTGGTTATGCATAACTTCCACTTAACTATTAAGGAGAGCTTGAATGATATTGTCTCATTCCTCTTTCAAGGCGGTTTTGAGCTCCTACACATTTTAGGAAAAATGATTCCTTATATGAACCAAGTCTACCAAGAGAGTCCCAAACATGTTCAATTGTATTCACGTCTGGTGACTATACAGACCACTCCATGCTCTCAAAATCTTCAATTACTAGAATTTCTTAGATTTCCACTATACGTATTGGGAGTGCATTCCCACCCATTAAATTAAAAACTGCACCTCTGCACTCCAAAAACGACGAACATGGCCCAGGAAGATCTGGATGAAACACCGCTGCGATGTAGAGATACCCGAATTAAAGATATATATGTAGTTGTATTCTGTCACACGTTATGCCTGAGCACTTTGGCTATAACGATAAACTTCATAAACATTCTGTTGTTGTTAACAGTTATCTTCTCTTTCCACAGTAGTGTCCAGAATCACTTTTCACAGTAAATTAGGTATAGTCGTAGAACATGACTCTGGGCCATTATTGATGATTCCAATAAATATGTTCACACCAGCGTAGCATTCCTCGATAATGGCGTTGTTGTATCTGAATGTATTTAATAGGCTTCTGTGGGTATATACAAGTCAGCTTGATTCAATCATCGAAAAATCATTCTGAAAGATACACAAGTACTAGAAAGCGGCAGCGAGTTCTAAATCAATTTTACTCGGGAACGAGATATCTACTCCCTTTTGTTTTTTGAGCATCCTCTCGGGGGGAAATACTCCTCCCACGACCACTAATATGCTTTCTCAAAGCATTTCTACATTCCGCGACCTATTTTAACTGTTGGAAAAGCTTTTTTTTTTTTTTTTTTTTTTGCTCAAGGAGATAACATCTCACAAGTTTTCTTTAACAGTTTTGTGGAAAGCATTCATAATCGATGCCAAATGTGTATCAGTGTTTGAGGAAGTCACACTTTTTACTGAGTGTGACTTATCAATCAACATTCCGGTTATAAAGAACATTTTTCGTTCTTTATAACCGGACTTTAGAATTTCCACAAAAGAGTAGATTTTTTTCTTAATTTTATATGTCATTTTCTATTTATGGTAATATCTGCCCCATCTTGCATTATATTTAATTCACAGTAACTTTATGAAATGTATACCAAGTTTCATTTCTTAAACTAATGTCTGTTAGTAAATATTCAAAAATTATTTGTTCCCGAGCAATTGTCAATTAGTTTATATATATATATATATATATATATATATATATATATATATATATATATATATATATATATATTATATATATATATATATAAGTATATATATATATATATAGTTTTGAATGTTACATATCATTCTTATTAACTTTTAATAGGTATTAAAAGGAACCGGTTATTCAAAAGGGATGAAAGAAGTTTTATTGTATTTTCGGTACAATAAAGCTTCATTCATTCGTTTTGAATAACCGGTTCTTCATAATATCTAATAAAAGTTGATAAAAAGGATATGTAACATTCAAAGCTACTTTTTTTTCCTTGCATAAATATACAGTACATCTAGGTTACTAACATTTAATTGCATATCTTAATTAAGATACCTCGAATAAGATTTAAATAAAAAAAAATCTTTTTTTCATTATTCAACTTTTATTCATATTTTATCTGAAACTAATTTCTGATTTCCGTATCACTTAAGATACGGCATTTTTAGAATAAGAAATTACAATCGGAACTTTAAGATATCCATTGAGGTTTAAAAAGATATTTTGAATCAAAACACTTTTAGTCAGTATGCCAATTATTTACAAACATTTTAAAAATGCATTTTTTGGTCGATAAATAAAATTGGATTTTCGTCCAATAAATTCATAAAAAATGTATGAAAATTTCGAAGACCTCGTAAGTTATGTGTGCTTTTCTATATGCATTTTAAATTTCCACTACTCTCTTGATCATTACTTATGAAACAAACGCTTAGTGTTCTCCGAGAAATTTTCTGTCTTTTAAAGCTGTATTGTTGGTTGAAGGAAACATAAATTTTAAATCTTTCTAGCTAATTTCCCTGCAAAGCATTCTACATGTCTAATGGATTGACTGTGGTGCAAGAGAAGTAGAAGCATTTATTTTCAACTCGAATTTCGCTCTTCCGGCTAATTAAAGAACTGACGTAAAAGAGTTTCAAAATTTCTTGAGAAACTGGATGGTTCGAGTTAGCCAATAGTATCAAGAGGTTGTTCTCGCTAAACTTTAAAACGAGAGTTTAGCTTTAACTCTTTGGCCAAGTAACAGTCAACTTTAATGAAAATATGTTAACCTGCTTCTTTTACGCTTTCTCTCTCTCTCAGAGTAACGTAAAATGAGCATATTCGGTACATAATGGACTTCTCTTATATAATTCATGGCAAGAAGTGTCTTGAAGTTTTTAAATGAAACAAGCAAAATAAGCTCCGAAAAATATGAAATGCGTTAGTAGTTCAAATAATTTTTAGGTTTAACTTCTCTAAGTAGACATTTATTTGAACAAAATAACAAGAACAAAAATTCGTTTCAATTTTAGTTTGCTTAAGGCGCTAAGCTCAAATCCTGAAAGCTTAAGCAAAGGTTTACTCATGTTATAAAATTTGACTTAAGAGTATTTTCGAAAGTGTTTTAGAAAAAATTGTCAAACAAAATACAAAGCAAATATGTTTTGTACTTTAAAAACGAAACTAATCGTTAAAACAAAGAATAATAGATTTTTTTATTGCATAAAAACCTCAAGTGTTCGAGTGAAGTGACAATTTAATATCACATTATCAAACTATATTACTTCATTAAAACATTCGAAGTACTTACCGTTTTAAAAATCTGCCATTCTATAATATACTACAACAATTTCAAATGACAAGAAAATTTAGTTACCTTCATGTTTAAGCTCAGGTGCCAGAGCTCAGGTGCTGTCCTCATCACTTGACTGAAGCTCAAGACATCAATGTCCATCGCCAAAAGCCATCGTGTTTCTTCTTAGTAAAACGTTAATAAACAATCACAATCACATAAGAATGAATACTATTAAAAACAATTTTTTCTAAAATTCTTAAATGAAAAGGTCATATAATATCAGGTGAGATGTCGCGTACCAATTTAATACAATTGGAAGGCTCAATATCTTGGTATTTTAATCTTGAAGCACCTTTCCAGGAAGACTTAAGACTATCATCGGACTCATGCTCCCGAGTCTTAGCCTCGTAATCTGTCTGAGGTAAGCTAACCCCAGAAATACGAGAGAAAGCATTTGCTTCGGCACTGGAACTATCCGAGTTATATAGGGTATCTGTGGAGAACTGTGTCAAAAATTCTAAGTGTCTAGTTTGACCGAGACAACATGTGTCGGGTTTTTAGCAAAGGGATGATGTAAGTGGTATGTGAAGGCAATAAATTGTGAATTGTCTACTTTCCACGAAAGGATGGAAATGGCGAATGGTACAAATACACTGCGAGTAACTCTGGATAAAAAAAACTCAATCATCTTTTTCGGTAGGTATCAACTGACGAGAAAAAAATGCTAATGGTTATGGCCTGTTATTAACATTTAGCCCATATCTAGTGCGTCGATCAAAAAGAATGAATTCGCATCATTTTTTTGGTGAGCTTGTCAAGAAACATTAGCTAGAATACTCAAAGAAATATTGAATCCTTTTATTATATAAGGAATCAAATGTATAACAGGTTTTTACTGACTATATATATCATATAGTGAAGCCTGTTTCCCGAACGGACTGTTAGGCTCATACTAGATCCTTCGGTCCTTTCATAACCGATCATCGGTTTTCGAGGGCGAGTACTGTGGCTTCTTGCAACGTTACTATCAAGCAATCTGGTAGCTTTGTATTGTTAATTTTATTTCCTTTTAAACGTTCCTTTGTTAATACATTTTTGTTTCTATTGAGGAGCCTGGTTGACCATTTTAAACATTCTGTTATAGTCACCATGGTAATTTCCACTTTTAGAAGTTCCATCAAGATGATATTTCACGTCACGGTCACCAATGTGGAAATTACAGTAGTGGATATATTGGAAGATTTAAATGATCATACCCGGGTCATCAATATGGAAATGGCCAAAATGACAGCTGAATGAAAGAAATGGGAGTCGGCATCAGAAGTGGTGCCTGTCAAGGTAAAGCTACTCCTTTTTATTGATGAAGAAAGGCTTAAATTCACTTCCGTAAAAATGTGCTGTCATGGTCGGCTAATCCGCTTCCTCGCATTTGACGGCTAGTTTGCTCAATGGTAACTTCTCAAGACACCACACACATTTTGTTTTTGCCTTCTCTTCACTAAAAATTCTTTCATTTTTTTTTTTCAATAAATAATTTTTGCAATAAGAAGTGCTTTTTTTATGAATTGTTACATCAGATATGGCGGAAACATTTTCTCCTCTCTGAAAAAAAAGTTTCGCGTAATTTAAATTACTACTTAATCAAACAGCTAAAGACATTTCTAACTGATATGTATTTATTTAGAAAGTAAAAAAGATTTATAACCAAACTGTACTGATATATATATATATATATATATATATATATATATATATATAATACTCCTATTATCTCTAAATTTGAAGAAGGAAACATTGTTGTATCATTCAAGATAATCAAAATAAAGAAAAGTTTAATTCGTAAAATATAATAATATAGCACAATTTAGACTCATTTATCTTTCTCTATATCGTATAATATGTGATGTATTCATTCCAAATTTATAGAATATAATTATACGAAATCTGTTGGGCTTGGACAGAGCGAACTATTTTTCATACGCAGTATTAAACACATCTACATTTGTGCTTCTCACACATGTCCTAACAGACGCCTGAGAGTCGAGAGTGCGGAAGTAATGACGGAGATCATGTAAACATTATGTGCATTAAGAACTATTGTTAAACTGTGTGCTTTGTCGTCTATGTGAACCTATCTTTTATTCTTCTGTTTGTGTATCAATAAATGTGTTCGCCGAAACTCACTACTAACCAATCTGATATAAACAACACAATCTAGTTATAAAAAATGTTTAAAATGTATATTATTATCATTCAATGAATAAATTTTCTAAGCACTGAGGGAAATACTTGAGCAGTCGTTTTGTAAAATATTACTTTATATTCAATAAAATATTCCATAAGAAGTATTTCTTAGGTGTTTTTCTCTTTTTATATTACCAGTTCTTAAATTTTATAAATTGAGAATAAATATAGAAGTGTTTTCTTTTTGCATTCAAATATTTATATAAATAAATCGAAAAAGTGAATACATATCCGATTGTTTTGCTTGCACTCATTCATGTTTAAATAATGCATTTATACATGAAATGTATCACAAGAAATTAGACGTAGCTTAATCTATTCTAGAAACTCATGTGAGAAATTCAAAGTGAAAAATATTCACAATAATACACTTTCCTTGCAATTTATGTGTAATTTATATATATTCATTATTAATAAGAAAATGTAATGAGAATTTATTCTTCAAATGTATTAGTATCCTCATATTCAATAGTTGTGCTAAAATGTTTTTAATTCAATTAAAAACTATTAAATAACAAAATTAATGTATTTTTTAAAGCGATTTAGCTTCCGCGTAACTTTATTTCTATTCAAGTTCAAATACTATGGCAAACATGAATGCATGTGGATTAATTCTATACTTTTGTGTACGTATTGAATCGAATGACTTCTATAGCATGAAAAAGAAGTTTAAGCTTTTATTACTTACATTAAACATTAACTATTACTTTTATAAACCATTTCTTCATTTTAATTATTATTTAATTTAGAACATAATATTTCTTCAGAATTATTTATCATTTATTTTTAAACATATTGTTTCTTCATTATTATTTGTTTCAGAACATAATGTTTCATTATTATTAATTTTATAATATGTTTCTTTATTTGTAATTATTCATTTTTAGAACATAATATTTTTCAATTATTATTTATTTTAGAATATAATATTTTTCAATTATTATTTACTTTTAGAATATAATATTTCTTCATTTTTGTTATTATCTGCGTATTTTTACTTAATACTTTAACTTCATCATTTCTCTTTAAAATGATGTAGTCTCAGATGATTTATCCCATATCTACATATTTTTCTTTCTAGATTCATAAAGCCATAAATATCTCATTAATGGCCTGCATTTCCATGCTTCCATTTACATATTCATTTAGACATGTTTCAGATTTCTAATTATTTTTTGCATATGATCTAAAAAGTTTTAAATTATAAACTTTGTAATCTAGCTCTATCTCATTATTATGAGAATGAATCTAGAATTAATTTACCGTGTATTGTATAGTAAAATGAACGAAGTATAAGGAATATATTATTTGAATAAAATAGCTATTCTGTATTGAAGAAAAATAATCTAACTATCACTTTAATACATCTCATTTCCTTAAAAGCATTTTTAAGAAACTATGAACGGAAAAAAATACTCGTAGTTTAACAGATAAGCAATTCATTCGGTTTTCTTTTCTTAGACCATACCTTTCCAGAGCAACATGAAAAATACTAAAACACTTAAACGTGAACTATTTCCACTTAAAGAGCATTTTCATTTTAAATTTTGTACATTCGGAAAACTGAGATTTAAAACGGCAAACTAAAGCCTTGCCCATTTCAAAATTAACTATCTTTTGAATCAATCCGTTTAGTCGCGCGGAAGGCAAAAGGAGAACAAGCAAACACTACTTTCATCCCTTGGAGACTGTAACAAGATTGAACCGAAAAGATATTCTATGCAAATACTAGAAACATTTCTCACCGATAAAAGACTTCCCACGCTTTGGAGGAAAGAAAAATTGGGTAGTAACTTCTCAGTTCATTCCGCAGGGCCCAATTCTCACGGTCGCACTCGCATATCCTTTCTCCTACATATAAAAGAATTCATACCTTCAATTGCGATTGCGGAATGATACTTCGCAATCTATTCTATCTTAGAGTAGCCACTTTAACATTTGCAAACGATGGAAAGCCTTCCATATCACGTTCGAATTGTCTTCACGTCCTAATGTTTCACATAACCACCACAATGGCTATCTTAAACAATTCATGGGAAGTAATGGAATATATGCAACAGATGAGGTCACTAGACTTACGTGATCTTTACAAGCTGTAATGCAGAGAGCTGACGATTTAAATGTTGTTAAATAAGAGCAATATGTTAAGATGACACTGAGGTTAATAGTGGTTTAAGCCTTTTTTGTCCCAATGATTACACTTCACGATATTAATGAAATTAAATATTTAATTTAATTGTGTTTGAATTGGTTAATTCAGCTAAACATTTAAATTTGTACCTCCGTATTATTTGTACCTCCGTATTATTTGTACCTATCTGCTACTAATAAATATAGAAGTATAAGTAATAAGATGTTTTCATTGGTTAGAAATATCATAGTATGATCAGTTAATTAATTTTTTTAGTTTTTAAAATACGATTTTCTCCTGTAAATACAACAATGAAACAGATTTTTAAGTTTATATTCGCTTAGAAAAAATATTTACTACATTATAAATTCTCAATAAATCGCATCACTAGCAAAATGTCAAATTATTTGTTTTTACCTTTTAATAAATTTCAATATTAGTGAATAATGGTGGGTCCAAATTAAGAAATTAGTGCCGGTTGACCATGTATAAAGTATCAGTGTTAATAGACAGATTAATTTTTCCTCACAGCAATTAGTAAAAAGTCTACTTGATATCACAAGGCTTCATGATTTCATGAACAAATTATAATATTAAGTAATGCTTCATTGATTTAATCTAAAGCTTCTTTCAGATCTTTGATCTGATCAGAATCAATCGGTACATAACTGCTGAGTATAAATAAGTGAACCTGGAGATGACATCATAAAGTGTAGTTACTACTTTTGTGATTCAATTATTTTTACACAAGTCTAAAAATAATTATCAGCTTTGAGATGTTTTTCTCTACATAGGTTGTAAAATAACACTTGATATTTTTAAAACTCAGGAATGTGTACTTTCAAATGTACATTAATATCTTTCAAAATGTTCATTAATTCCAGATACTCTGGAATTAATGCATGTTTTGAAAATTGTAATTACCTTTCCTCCTCCTAATTCAGGGAGTTCAAAATCGTGTCAATAAAGCATGCTAGTGTAGATATTTCCTGGAAAGTCCCGTTTGCTAGGGTAAAATTAGGATATTAAAGCATGATTGAATACTATATACACATTTTTGTAAAGCAAAATTAATAAAGTCGCATGATGCTCTTGTGATTACTAAAAGCACATGGTACATATTAATATCAAACACAAATTTATTGTCTAACATCATGACGCTAATCCGGCATGCAAATCATGGATCTATATAGAAGAAATCTCCAGACTTAATAGCATAGAAAAACGCCAAATGGCAGGACGTAGCCATTTAAGTAGATCTTGTCTTCCAAGCTGCCATTTTAAGTTGTAAAAGTGCGACTACATTCAATTTCAGAAACTGGTAAAGTGAACACATTGAACATTTGTGGGTGTAAATCACATTTTATTTAATGCCTCATTTCAAAAATTTTATTATCTTATTTTGCTTTCCCCCTTCTGGTAAAAGTAGCAGAAGCGCCCTTTATTGTCGATAGTTTGATTTTATTTATTTTCAAATCATTCAAAATCCTCTACTACAGTGAATACTATGTGTAAACTGCATGTCTTTCCAATCCATAGATATGCAACACCAAGAAAGAGTGGTCAGAAAGCGTAGAAACTCGGCAAACAGAAAGAGATAACAACGAACAATAAGTGATCTTCATTTCGAAATCATATGCATAAAACAGAGCGAGAATAGCGTCGGCTCTGTAGGTTGTAGGACCACCGTGGAAGGCGATGCACGAAGCAACACGTCTAGGTACAGAGTTAATGAGAGTACAGATGGCGTCCAGAGGAATGGCTCTCCCTTCCCTCTCAACCATTTGCCACTGCCTCATCTTCAGAACGTGGAAGTGGCAGGGTCTGCAAATGGTGCCATATCGCATCCCAAATGTGTTCAATTTGTGAGTGTTCAGGAGATAACGGTGGCCAGGGAAGCATCTTTACACCTTGTGGACCACGATGGCTGATGCGAGTAGTGTGCAGTAGGACTTTGTCTTGCTAATAAAGGTAATTGGGTTCTCCCTGAAGGTAGGGAAGTGTCATTGGCCCCAGTACATCATCTACGTATCGTTGGGCCGTAATAGTACCTGGAATACGAATTAGAGGTGACCTGGAATCATACGAAATTTTGCCCCTAACTCTGATGTCACATTGTCGTGACGTGGGGCGCTCCACAACTACTGCCGGGTCGGACCTGTCTCCACATCGAGGCCACACTCGTACGCGGCGACTATAACTAAAGAAACAGAAGCGTGATTCATCTGAGAACACGCTCCTGTGCCATTCCGTCACCCACATCGCTCGAGTTCGGCTCTATTGCAATCGTTGGCGTCTATGCTGTGGAGTCAATGCTAGTCTTCTTAACGGACGCCATGAGTGCAGACCACTAGCATCCAGTCAACGGAAAAGGCTCTACTCGATATGGAAACATCCAGGGTGTCTTAAACATGATGTAGAATGTGGCTAAAAGTGACTTCCGAGCCCTTCATCGATCATTGGCGGGTGAGTCGATCCACGCGGGCTGACATCCCCCTGGATTTACCGGTGTCCCTCAAACTTGCCCCATTTCCTTGTTCCAACCATCTTCGCCACAGCCGGTGCAATGTGGATTCGTCTAAGTGTGTGTCATCTGAGATTTGCTGAATGGACCAACATGTCCTTTTCAGTCCAATCACCGTGACCCTCGTAAAATGGTTGGTCTGCTGTAACAGCCTCCGTTGACAACGGCCTTGCATTCTCTGTTGTTACACTCTTCATCTGAAACAAAAACCAATTCTCCACGATGATTTCACTAGCAAAAATAATGGTACCAAAATTGAACATCCTGCAGGTTATTTCCCTCATATATGTTTCAACGTTTGCTAGAGAGCTGCACATTTCACATCATTCGCATAACTTGGGGACTTGCATCTACTCTGAAATTTGCATCTATTTCTGGCCACTCCTTCTTGGTGTTGCATAGAGTATATATACCGGCGATTTATTGCTAACTAACGTTATTATGAATGAAAAATTGTATGTTAAGTTAATTTTGAAAAAAAAAGAATATAATAAAATTTCTAGCAATATATATGATAAAAGAGACCGTTTTTTTTTCTTTTGCGGTGTATGAAGTACCCTTATGGGGATGTTCAATAAACCTGGATACTTTTGGAACCTACTTTAATATGATATTAAATGCCATATTAACTCAGGACTATTATACGGGATATTTAAATTAATTTAGGAAGTTTAAAATACTGTCTGGAAATTTAATTTCTTTTCAATTTTATTTAGAGACATTTAAAACATAAGAATTATAAAATTTAATTTTTTCTGTTTTTTAACTTCATTTTTTTCTCTTCTTTTTTCCCATCATGCTTTAATTTTTAATTTTGTTTTAATTAACAATTTTTTTTGTAATAGTCCTCTTTCTTCCTGACAGAAGGCATTTCAATACTTCCTATGTAAGATTAACCGAAAGAATTATTGATTATTATTGAATTTTCCTGCCTTGGTTTGTGCTTATTCATTATTTGAAATTTATTGTTTTGTCATTTTCATAAATTTAGTTTTTTTAGTTGTGTTGATCTATTTCTTATTTGTTTTATTTCGTTATTTTTCTTTTTCTTGTTTTCTGGTTTATTTGTAATTAAAAAATTTTATTTTCCTACATTTGATAAATACTATAAAAAATATTTGTAAGTTTTCTTTGTAATTTTTGAAATAATTTTCTTGTGTTTTAATTATCATTTCTATTCTAAATTTAGTAAATTATTTATGTATAAGAATATGTATATATGTATATATATATATATATATATATAAATGTATGTATAAGCATATGTATTTATATATATATATATATATGGGGGGGGCGCGTGTGTCTGTACGTGCAAGCAAGATCATGTAAAGTACTCGCACAGATTATTAGTGCAAAACATATTAAAATTATTTAGAACAAAAACAACTAAAAGAAAAACCATATAGTTAAAGAATAATCGAAAGTCAAATTACAAATTTTATCAAGTGAAAAATTCTTTTGAAAATATGCCAAAATTTTACTTAGATACATCAACCAACTATTAATTTAATACACTAAAAACCCTAAATAATCATTATACATATTTCTTAAGAATCAAACCAAATGAAAGCAAAGCAATGTAAGAGAAAAGCATCAATTTAGAAAAAAATTAGTGTAGCATTATTAATTATGTTCCAGATTTTAGAATGGTAAAAGTAGTGTGTTTATATTGAGATTACAGATCTAACAATCACACTTCAGTAAAATATATAACAAGAAAGTTTAAAACTAAAAATTAAAAATTCAACCAAAGGGGGAAAGAAGAGAGAAAATAAACAAAGGATACTTATTCAATTTCACTTAAATATACTCAGGTACTCATAAAAACCTCTCAAAAATCTTTTTATACTAATTAATAATTTTAACTAAGAAAATTTTATAATAATTACAACACTAAGGCCCAGCAAACTCACACATAATAAAATACAAATAAAGCACCACAGACACATTATCTAATTTGAAGAGCAAGTTAAAAATAAAACAAACAGAAGCAGAATGAAAGTTTTTGTACCCTCCAAAACACAATGAACATAAAGCTACTAAAAATAATACTACAAAATTATTAAAATCTAATAATTTTTAGCCGGTAATCTCTATGAAACTTCTCACCAACAAGCCGCAAATATTCTACAAACAGGAAACAAATCAACGGCCTAATTAAGAATATTGATTGGTTGATTTAAATATATTTTAAAGAAAAATTATTTATACTTAAATTTACTTATCGTAAAAATAAAAATAAAAATTATGGAAAAAGGTATTTAAAAATAAATAAGCAATACTTAAAAAATATTTAAAGCTTCATTTAAAATTATAAAAAGATAAAGGATAAACATAAAAATAAAACCAAGATAAAATTTCAATCATAAGTTAAAAATGTGTAGCCACCTTGCGAAAAAAAATTGTGATCTTAAAATTCTTAAAAACTATATAAACAATAATGCAAAGTAATAATAATAATTGAGAGCAAAAGAAATACATAAATATAAACAAAAAAAATTTAAAAAAGTGTTCTATATAAAGTTTTGCAAAGAACAGATTTAGCCACACAAGGTACACCTTTTTTATATAATTCATATAAAATTACTCATTTAAATAAGAGGATTAAAGTAAATGATGAAATATAGAAAAATAGACAATAGTAAACTTTTCCGAAATTAAAGTTAAAGGAAACGATAACTTATTATTAAATTCAACACACCTAGGCTAAATGTAATTAAAATTAAAACAAATGATAAATTATTAAATTGAATCCTATATCTGCTACATGCAATTAAAATTAAAGCAAGCGATGAAAATTATTAAATTGAATACAGTTAAGCTAAATGTAAAAAAGAAATAACTTAAAATTGAAAAATGATCTGGTACACCAAAAGAGATTCACCTAAAAGAATAGTCCCTTAGGTAGCTCATAAAATATTTAAGAACTTACAAAAAAGGAAAAGTTTAGAAATCAGCAAACAAAAATAAGTAGAAAATAAAAAAAATAAGAAATCGTAAAAAAAATTTAAAAATTTAAAGAAATTTCAAAGCAAAATATTAAAAAATAAAAGTACATATATATATATATACATACAGATACAGACTCCAATTTTGGCATATGATTTGTCTTTCAATAGCGCAATTCAGCTCTAAATCCGTTTTGGGATTCTGCGAATAAACTTTATTCTTAAGATTTCTCCACAGAAACCGGTCACATGAATTAAAGTCAGAAGAATAAGGCTGTCAGTTAATGCTCATTCCTGTGTGATCCGGATAACCCAAAGTAATCAAACGATTCTGAAAGTACTTTTGAAGCAGAGCAAACACGTTGGAGGTACGACATGGTCCAGCGCCATTTTGCATAAACCTCATCAAATCGAAATCGGGAACGCTTTAAATAACCGGGTTGAAATTATTGGCCAACACGTCACAGTAGCGTTCACTATTCCATCAACAAAAACGGCTCCGACTATTCCTAGGGTTGACATTGCGCACCAGGCAGTGACACGCAGTGTGTGTAGCGAAAGGTTGATTTCAAAATGAGGGTGTTCTGACTCCCAAATGAGCCAATTTTGTTTGTTGACGTGGCCATCGAGATGAAAATGAGCTTTATCACTAAAGCAAACTTTCATGATATCGAAGGTGTTGTTGTTGATGAGGCCCACTGCATCACTGGCAAACTCCAGTAGTTGTTTCATTGCAGCCTTACTTAATGGATGATACATCTGGACTTTGTACGGGAAGTCCAGATGTATCATCCAGTCTCCTTTCAACTCTGACGATAAATTCTCCTCAAACTTTCTCGTTTAATGCCGACTTCTTGCTCTGCTCTTCTAATCGATTTCCGCATACTTCGCGTTAACATTTTATTACACTTTTATTTTTTTCCACATTTTCAGGTGTGGAAACAGTTGCCTTTCGACCAATAATATGGTTCATGTTATCGCGAACACTTCCCATGTGTTCTAATTTTCTAATAATCGTGTAATTGTTTTCCGGACAGGACCAGAATGCACTTTAAATTCCTTTTCAAATGCTTTTGTGATGGTAGCGAAGCTTTGATTGCTTTTGTAAAATATTCCACGTTGAATATATCCTAAGGAGTGGTTTATCTTGACATTTTGGCAGAATCTGCAAAGACAGGAGGAAAAAATTATAACATTCGCAAAGCAAATTTGATTGTTAGTATTGTTTATTCTCCAAGTTTGAATGTTTTATGTACAGTGGTTTTCGAGATATTACAGTTCCTTATGGGGAGGTTATTTCTGGTTACCTTGTATACACTCACACACATATATATGCACAATACATAACAATTTTAAAAGTAATAAAATAATTATTGGAAATATCTTTTGTCAGATTTATAATTTTTATATTTTGTATTTCTTTTTTAAAAAATTAATGCCATAATAAGCCTTTGCACTTGTAATATAGCAGTTAAGTTATTTTGCAAATTTATAGGTAAATTAACTAATATGAGATTTCCAAATATATGGAAACAATAATTATCTCCCTTGTCATAAATATTACAAATTATTTCATTATTAATTATTTTTATTAAACATCTAAATAAACTGTTTCATGCGAATTTACGTTGATTTTATTCAGATTTAAATAGGAAGCAGAAAAGTATATATTTGGTGTAGTATCTACATTAAAAATAATTTCAATAACTGTAAGATTATCAGTATATCGAAATAACTTGAAATTACTGTTATCTATGAATTTATATTCAAATAAATGTAGATAAGTATTGGCGAAACTAATACTAGTAGGACCCTAGTAAGATATACCTTTAATTCGTTTATAGTTTTTTTTTTCTATATTAACTAATTTAATATTCTTGTAACATTAGATGAATAAAAAATTTGATTTTCGCATGAGATATAAAATAGTTAATTTTTAATGCTTCATAATTAACCAATATAATCTTAATTAAATCATCAAAATCTATAGAATTAAACAACTCATAAAAGTCATAACTCTAAATCGAGTAAATTTTTTATCATTTATATATTATTAATAATTTCATAAATAGTTGCATATCAGTCTTATCATATCTCTCAATAATAATTTGTAAAATCTTTTATAAGACTTTTCCAGTTATAGAAATGTAAGTATTTGAACCGTTAATCACAGTTCTAAATTTAATAGGAATTTTGTGAATTCTTAGACTTAGAAATATGTGAAGAAATTTTATCATATTCAAAGTATAACATGTATTTTTAAAACAAAGATTTAGTTCTATTGGTGTTTCCTCTATCACTATTAGTAGCAATAATAATGGCATTATTATGAATTAAATGCTTATAACGCCATGCAGTTTCTTAGAAATTGTCACATAGTTCCATGGTACCTTATTATTATAACAAATAATGAATTCATATTGTAACTTTTAAAAGAACTTTTTAAATCACTACTATTAGTCCTCTCATTTTCCTCAAATTTTAAGTAATTTAAGTATTTAAATTCTTCATTAGTATAAAACTTTTATTCTTTATAAGCTTAAAAATGTAAATTATACTAAATAATTAAATTTCTTAGAAAATTATCAATATCTTCTTAATTTTTTCTTTAATATAATTATTGTTAGAAGTAATAATTCTAAAACATGTATCTTCATTCACAATTTAATTCACACTTTTATCCCAAACAATATTTAGATTACCTGTAATCACATCTTGATATATACTTTCTGTATATTATTCTAAGATTACCTAGCCTAATAGTCTAAAGCATAACAGCATTAAATAAATTCTCTTTTTGTATTTCCTCAAATGTATAGGTTTTAAAATATTTGAAATTTTTCAAATTCTTATAATTTTGTTTTTATACTCTGGTTTATGGTACATATTATATTATATATATGTATATATACGTGTGTGAAAGAAATTATTTCGCTTAAATTTTATTTATTTTTCTAATTTTTCCTATTTTTAACTACCACAGTAAAGAATTAATTTTTATTTCCTGATACCATTCCAGTTTAGCTTATAATTTAATTTATGTAGTCACACACTATTAAAATCGACAAAATCATTTTGATCCCACGCTTCGAAGTAGTAGAGAATTCCTAGAGGACTTTCTGTCTGCAGTTAAAACTCTAGAGATTCCTCCGTCAAAATACCAAGTGATCTGTAGAAATACTTACATTTAAAGTATAAGCAAGTAGAATTATTCTCCCTCTTGCTGATTTCAGTCTCTGACGCCAACTGATACAGATGTCTCATTCTCCTTTTCTATCAGATATCGATTCAGCCTCCCGGTATGATGATTTGAGTCTGATTTAAACTTACTCTTTTTCGTTACCTCTTAAGGAGACGATAGCGATAAGCCTTACTGACTTTTGAGCGAAAAAAAAACACTCAAACTCCCGACTGGAAAACATATTCTGAGTGTTTATTAATTTTTCAATTCAAATCAAACCACTCAGTGGTTGTGATTTCACTCCAATTTACGATGCCTCCTTCTCATCTCTGGCGGAAGCGGAGCCTAACACAGGTGAGTCTCCTCATTTCTTTATTAAAACGTTAAACTTGGATGCAATCAATATTGAAGTAGAAACCGCTAAATTTTCATCTGTCATTTTCAAAATATGCATTTTTCTTGATGAAAAATTAATCAATTAGATAGTGTTTAATTAAATAAACCCAACGATAAAAACGAGCTCTTATAACAATTAAGTAACTTACTCAACGAAGCAAGATGTAAATTCCATACACTTAAAACCAACGAAATAGCCTCAGAAGTTTCCTTCTTTAAAGAAGTATTCCAAGCTCGGAGAATGAATGCGGAAAATAAAAACGAATTCAAAGTCAAAAAATTCAAAAATAAATTCCTCTCTCATTAAAAGCCAACAATCTAAAAGACAAAAAAACTGAAGGAATTACCGAATTCAAAAACAAATTTCAAGCCCTCTCTTCATCAGACGAGGAAATGCAAATCGCTCCACCATCAGCTTCCACTCAACCTTCTAACTCAAATCAAGCGTCAACCTCTACTCCCGGAAAAATTCAAAATCAATCTCAAACAGCCAAATTGGATCAAACTAAGAAAAACTCTGTGCAAATCTAACCGGTACCAGCATAAAAGTCTTCCCTCCCACTCAACAGCCTACCACACTATCAAACGATACATTAACCAGAATAAGTTGCAGGGTTATACATACCAACTCCCAATCGAGAAATTTTTAAGAGTAGTCATCAGAGAAATGCCAGCTGATATGCCACTAATCAAAATCATACAAGAACTGAAAAATTACAACATCCACGCTCAAGAATGCTTTAGAATGACAAACAAATAAAGGGAAATCTTTATCTTTATTGTTACTAAATGTCCCCAAAACAGACAACAATAGGGAAATTTACAACGCAGATGCAATCTGCTACATCAAAATTTCAGTTGAACCACTGCGCAAGAAACTTGGTCCAGCCCAATACTTTAGATGCCATGGGTTCTACCACCATTCCAAATTCTGTACAAGGCATCCTCGCTGTGTTAAATGTGGAGAAGCTCATCTAACTCAAAATTGCAAATAAAGCAATTGAAATTCCAGCAATTGAAATTGAAATCACCCACCCAATTTCATCGGCTGCTCTAAAAACCCTCTTAATAAACCACAAATTCCTGATAAAGTTAATGCATGGGAGGAAAGGTAAAAGAGAAGACAAGAACTCAAAAATAAAAGGAAACAACAAACCCGAGAAATTAACATCCAGCAAAACCTTCAGAAAGAATTTCTTCCACTCTCAAGTCACGCTACTTCGGGATACCCTCATGCAACCCTGGCTGAAGTCCAACTGCCTACCATGTCACCAAAAGAATCTTCCTCCTCTTTTACAAAACTCCACAGAAACTTAGTAATCCACAGGTTAAAGAAATTTTTGAGCTCTTTGTCCAAGTTATCACAATAGCTACCTCTAACTTATCCAAATACCAAAAAATGAGAGCCATTCTCGAAATAGAAAAAAAAAAAAAAAAAACACCTCGGAATTTAATACTTAATAAAAAAATTTATCCAACTCACTCCTCAAAATAGTTACTTGGAACTTTAACCGCATCCTCAGCAATCTGTCAAAATTTGAACAATTTATTATTGACAATAGCCCACATATCATCGCCATTCAAGAAACCTTTCTCCAACCTGCAAATTTCTTAAGCTTTGCGAACACCGACCGAACTTCACTTAGAGGAGGTTGTACTGCAAGTATTGTCAAAAATGCAATAGCTCATCACTGCTTGAGTATCCACTCTACAACATCTAAGATAACCATTATCAACCTAGAAAAAAAAGACGGTACTCTCGTTGCCATTTTCTCAGCTTATAGACCCCCCAGAAAAAATTAAATTTGTTCGTGACCTCATCAATATTTTGAGAAGTAGGCAATTTTGCTTTCTTATTGACGACCTAAATGCTAGACACCAATCCTGGAGCCCCACTTCGCGAAATAACCCAGCAGGAAACACCCTTCTCTACTTCACTCAAAATTATGGTACAGACATTATTGCACTTAGACAACCCCACCTATTATCCTGTTAATAAATACAACGAACCATCAACAATTAACCTTGGCTTAGCAAAAGGAATTCAAAATATTTCAATCTCAACTTCCGAAGATCTCTCTAGTGATTCCAATCCAATCTGCTTTCTCGTGGGCTTGGATAACATTACCCCACAAGTAAGGAAAAAAATTCTCCTAATTAAATGGAAAAAATTCAACCAAAATCTATCTAACACTACGTGGTGTATCCTGTTTATAAGTAATTTAAACAAACTTGACAAAGCAGTTGATAACTTTGCTCTCAGCATTCAAACTGCTATTAATCAATCCAGTAAGGAAAAAATATAGAACACTCATATTTCAATATTCCTTTTCCCACAAGACTCAAAATTAGATCAAAAAACAGACTAAGAAAAATTTGGCAAAATACATGCTTTCCCTCCATTAAAAATGATCAAAGTAAAAATATTGATCTAAAATGCTTACCTTTGAAAGCCATCACTCTCCTAACCAAAATTTACAATAAATGCTTAATTTTTAATCATTTCCCATAAACGTGGTGACATGCAATTATTGTTTTCTTCCCCAAACCAGAAAAAAATTGATAATTACAGACCTATCAGCCGAAATAACCCAATAGCTAAAATTTTTGAAAAAATACTTATAAATAGAATCCAAGGCCTTAGAGAACAAACAGCATTATCCCTCACAGCAACATGGCTTTCAAGTGAATATATCCACCTAACATCAATTGCTTCGAGTGGCAAACTTAATTACGAAATGCTTCCATGAAAAAAAATCGTAACGGCAGGCGTCTTCCTCGACGTACAAAAAGTTTTTTACAGAATGTGGCATGACGGCTTCATATATAAATTAATTCAACTCCACTTTCCTACCTATTTCATCAATATCATTCAAGATTTTCTCTCCGGTAGAACCTTCCAAGTCCGTTTCAACAAATCACTATCAAAAATAGGGAAACTCCAAGCTGTAACTCCACAAGGAAGTATTTTAAGATCAGAATTATTTAATTTATTCACTTATATTTCCCAGTACGAAAACATCGAAACATGTACATTTGCCGATGATACTTCCATCATTTCCCGAGGAAGTCATCCCGTTAATGTTCCCAAACGCTTCCAGATCAAACTCAATCTTCTCCAATTCTGGTTTAAAACATGGAGAATTGTCATTAACACTGACAAATCTCAAATAATAGTTTTTATAACAGGAAATTTTTGAAACATACTCGAAAAATTTTGTATATTCAACGAAAGAATCAGCTGGGGCAATCAAATAAAATATATTGACGTCCTCATCGATAAAAACTAACTTACCATCCACACATTCTGTCAATCAAGAAAAAAAACAAATCTGATTTTTCCAACTCAAAAAAATCTTGGGACAAGATCTAAACTTTCACTGGAAAGCTAAATCTAAGTGCTTCCAGTCATCACTTAATGCAAGCCAAATTTGGGAAATTTTCACAAAATGAAATCTTAACATTCCTCAGATTGAACAAAATAAAACAGTACGCTATATTGCAGATGCACCTATTTCCATCAAAAGAACTCATCTTCGTAAAGAACTTAAAATAAAATCCATCCCCACCCAAATCTCAAATTTAGCATATTCATTTCGCAACGAGATTTCATGCCCTAACAGCCCAACTATCAATATCCAATCTCAGCTTCAAACTCATACCGGAAAATATAAATATTCTTTTTATACATCCAAGTTAAATAAAACGTTTTGAAGTGATTCACTTTTTAATTATTTTCACTTTTTATTTATCCTTAAAAATTGAAATTTCCACAGTCATCCAGCACATTTCTTCATTCTTAACTTCAGAACTTTTCATCCATTGATTTCCTCCAATTGGAGCCCGAGGATCAACCAACCAGGAAGCAGGTTTCACCCGCTCAACTACTAAGTTTCTTGACGATTCCTACCTACCCCAACTCCGAGAACTGAAAGAATGCAATGCCATTGACTGGCTGTCAAGTGAAGCCTCTTCTCCTACCTCTCTTTCTCCATCCTCGTAAAGACGAGAACTCTATCGTAGCCTTCGGTGAATCTTTTGTGACGATTTCTCCTAATTATGTAATATTACTCATACCGAATAAGAGAAATTCCAGATTTCTGTAAGCTGGAAATAAATACATTGCCATATTTTTTTCTCTCTTTTGGTTTGGCCTCGAAGGCTGAAGCTACTCTTCTTGCTTCTTCAAATTTATTATATAACAGGGACAGATTTTCTGCTTTATCTACGGAAGTGAGTGGACACATATCTCTCGCTTGCTGCATGTAATTTTCTCTTTGCTATTGCCTCTCTAAGAGTTAAAGTAATAAAAGAAAAATTTCAAAACATTCAAAATATCTTCATTGTGTATGATGAGGGGAACCATATTTATATGGACAATAGTTATTCCTTAGAACGAAGAGTTTTGCGGTAAGATATGTTTCGGCTTTCCCCTCCAAAAATGAAAATTCTGAAACTCATATTAATTTCTAAAACAACTTTTTCAGATTCAAATGCCCTCTAAATTATCATCTGATAGAAATGTGGCTTTTACCTCATCTAGGTTCAAACATTTCTTGGAAATTACAACATCAAACATTTATTAACCGCTTCACCTCTCCCACAAAAGAATGCAAAATGTAAACGTGTGAATCAGTACATTCTAACTAAATTAAAATGTAAAGTAAATTCCTTCCCTACTAAATAGTTAAATAGTTATTTATTTAAATTGCTGTTGTCCGTAACTTTTGTCAGAGGCAAGGCATCACAAAAGAGCAGATAGGCATTTGTAATAGTACATCACAAAATAATACACACAATATTTTTGAAAATCTTTACACTCATTGAATTGAATTTTAAATAGTTTTATATATTCACTTTGATCCTTAAAACAGTTCTTGCCTTTCATGTTTAATTCACTATAGAACTTTAAACAAGTATAGTCATTGCATGTGTTAAAGGAGAAATAAAATGAACGAAATAAAATTAAATATTTTACAAGAGCAATCACAGTTGAAATTATTTTGCTCAGTTATTAAAGATTGAATAAAATGTTGTAGCTTAAATAAGATATTAATTCAAACTTATTTTCAAATTCGTACTGAGGTCCCACTGATTTGTTTTTTTCCTTTTCTCAGTATAAAAGTTGCTGGAAAGAAATGCTTATTAAAATGAGTGGGTAGTTATATCTCAATTCGTTTCTCTTGTATTGGTTTGCTAACAATCTTTTTACATTGGTTTGTTCCACACTATCTATAGATTGAAGTTCTGCTGTAATTATACTTGATGCAGTTGATAACATTCCACACAACATTGTACTTTTCCTTTGCTGGAGTAAAAGATTAAGGACTTAAGGGGGAAAGTCTGATTTTGAGTCTTTGGATTTTTGAAAGCTGAATAACATTCACAGTCCTTGCATTTTTTTAAAAATTTATTTCCAAACTTTGCTAAGTTTCTCGTACAGAAATGTTTCATTCTTAGGATCTTCTTCATTCAGAAAGAGAATTTCTGGTTTCTCAAGACAAACACCAATGTTAATGTCTTTACTCCACCTGGAAATTTTGTTTAATTATGTAGGAATCACTACAGAAACTTGAAGGAATTTGAATGGAATTACAGCAAAATGACTGTTGACGTCATATATAGGAGTGGCAGAGTGGGCACATTGTAAAACATCCTGCCAACTTTATTGATTTATTGCTAGAAATTACCAATCATCTTTTCGAACTAAGACAATGTAAATGTATCGTAGTCCAAAAGTAAATTCTTTGTTTAAAAAATTGATTTCTTGGTGTATTCGTTAAATTCGGATAAATAAGACTTTCAGCAAATTAAACGGTTTTTTTTTATTTAAGTTGTTGTTTCCTGTACATATTATGAGAAGCAAGAAGTCACAAAAGCGCACAGAGGCACGTCTCATATACAAAGCGGAAAAAGAAAAAAGACAAAAAAAGAGACCAAAGTAATGGCTTTTTCCCCCAGTGAAGTCCCGAAATTTTGATCATTCAGTAATTAAAGGGGGCTCTTGATACTAGAATTACACGCGTTATTCTGCGAAACGGAGATTTTATAGCTAGAATGAAAGTGGTAACTTAATATTTATGAGAGATTGGATGGGTGTTAAAAAGAGAAAAGGTATGTCAAAAAAAAAAAGAAAGGGGTAATGTGAGTATGAGTAAAGAGAAAAAGAATTGGAAATAAATACTTTATGGGCTTACGATTCTTTTATTTTTCACTGTTGTTTATGTAGCGTAATCTAAATGCAACGAGGGAGGTTCCTTATAACAAAACATTTTTTAATGAGTAAGTCTGATTTTATCACCATAATATATAAAAAGTATTAACAATAATAATAAATAAATAAAAAGAAACATGGCTATAATAAAGCTTATCAGAAAACTTATTTGGTAAATTTAAATCTGTAATAAGAACAGAAAACTTGAGACAAACGTGTGGGGGGAAAAAAGAGTTTTTTTTAAAAAAAAATTGATAAATATGAGCTCATTGTTGAAAAATGTACTGTTATTTGTGAATGCTGAATATTCACTTCAATTACTTTATATTTTACTATTTTTTAAGCTTTTATTGATAAATTCCAATTTGCGAGAAAGAAAGAAATAGCAAATAATTGTATATCGTTGCAAAGCTTAATAATTTTTTTGTAAGAACATATTTTATAATTTTCAATACACAAGGATCAAAATCAATCAATAATATGTAAAGTTTACTTTTATAATCAGTATTTTATTTCATCATATCTTATTCAACCAATTCATACTTCTGTTATTTGAAAACACTAAGAAATCAATATATATTTTTCTTAAGTTTCCTAAAGGGTTTTTCATGTGGAATTTCGAAAAGAAATAACGTCGAATTAAGACGAGCTCAAAATTAGGTCACAGTGCCTCGGTAACCAATGGTCATTAACACCGACAATGTTCATATCGTGTCGCAGGATAGAGTCATGATTTCATCCAAAACATATTGTATGTATTAATGGAAATTTCTAGTCGTTAAATAGATCTCAAAGTCCTTGAACAGCGTATAAATTAAGACAATAAGCCCAAGTATCGTCTTCGCCTGTTGACTATGGCTCAAAATTAAGATATTTGTGAGCAATAGTCCTCATAAATCTTTTAATACTACTTAAATTCAAAACCTGTTCAAACTTTCTATTTCAAAGCTTTTGTTCTTACTGTATATTCATTTTGATTAGCATTTTGTGATATATGATGAAAAAGTATAGCAAAAATGCATTAAACTCCACAATGATATACAAATGTTCCACATTTTCCTCTATCTATGAAATAAGTAAATATCAAGAGCAGATCAAAGAATTGTACAACACGAGTAAGAGCGAAGCCAAATTATCCATACTACAGTTAATTTAATAAACAAAGGAATTAGTAAGATAAACCCTTCTTTGAATAAAATGAGTTGAATAATCAAATATACGTTTCTTATTGACGGAAAAACAACATGTCAAATAATTATATTACGTTATTTAATTATGATGCAAAAATACGAGGAATGTTTGATTCTTATAAATTAGATGTTTCCTAATCAAGCAATGAAATACTTGCTTCCGAGGAAACGAGCAAAATTCTTGAGTAATTTATGCATAAGATAGCTAAATGAGCAATGGAATTATTGGAGTGTTTGTTAAGAAAGAATGTTTTATTAATATGTACCTTTCGGTAATGTATGTAAATACTGTGTGGTCTAATTATGACTCGCACATAAAATAAGATTTATCACAACTATATATATGTGGATATACTAAACTCTTATTTTACACGGTATAAATGTTCCTCATAAGATCGCACATAAAAAACATTCAATAAAAGAAACGATTTTTATAATAAAGATAGGAAAGATTTATATGTAAAACAATTGTAAGATGAAGTAAAACTCCGTGTAAGATGAAGTAAAACTCCGTGTAAGATGAAGTAAAA
>BMAW01003249.1:687183-699120 GCA_019974015.1 Nephila pilipes
AAACTCCGTGTAAGATGAAGTAAAACTCCGTGTAAGATGAAGTAAAAAATCTATTTAATTCGAAAAACTGTGAGTAAAAAAGTGGGCAAAGTCCACTGCATAAGTTTTTATATGTAAGTATTTACCTTTATTTTTTAATATTTATATATTCATCAGTTTAATATTTATATAACTAATATTATAAAGTTTATACATTTAACATTATAGCATTTATGCATTTAACATTATAATTTAACATTTGTACATTTCATATTTACATATTCAATATTATATAACATTTATACATTCCACATTTATACTTTAATATAATACATTTCTATATATAATAACAGTATCAAACATTCATACAAGTTTAAATTAATAGTTAAAAGAAAATTAGAAGCTCATAATAATGCCTAAATAAAGAGTAAAAACTTATAATAAAAATTCTAGATACAAAATGAATTAACTATTTGTCTATACTTATTAATAATAAGAGTATTTGTTGACAGAGAAAATATGGATCAAAATCTCTATAATCAATAGAAAATATCTCTAAGCTTGAATCCAATGAAGATTTTTGTTCGATAATGACGTTTTGAATAGACGAACTGCAGTAATTTGTGTGGATTTCTTTTTATGCTTGCTGGTCTTCGATGATTGGTACAAATATATTGTTATACATGTCTTCAAGGTGCTTATTACTTAAAAGTTTATATCAAAATGGAGCTACGTAGATTGTTCTCATTTTTATTACATCATTTAGTAAGATTTTGTTCCGTGCTATTGAAATTCTGTTTCTTCCAGAAATCCTAAGTTTATTTATAAAAGCTTATAAAAGCATATGTAAAAATTGAAGCAAATCACATTTTTTAGTTTTCCTTCATAATATTATTCTCATATTTAATCAAGAGGAGAAGTTCATGCAGAATTAAGTCCAGTGTAGTTTATACTGCTCTTTTTTAGAAATGATTTTGGGGTTTCCAGTTTATTTAGAAGCTGACCCTGATAGGACCCGAAAAATCTAGATTTTAGTCTAAACCTTAGATAAATTGTAATTTTATCTGTTATTTTGTTTCTTCAATTTAGATTTAGTCATCTTTTCCCTAAAGTAGAGGTTTATTTTGTTATTCCTTTCACGCTGAGAGTTATAAATACGTTTTACTGATATCAAAGAACTGTTGAATTATTTATGTTGTTTTTATGAGTATGGTTAGATCCGAAGACATATCAAATTTACAATTAGAAATATATCCTATCTCTATAAAGTAATTTACTTTTCCTTTTTCAGGCACACACTCATTTACAGATGAATCCCAAAACCTTGTTAATCCTAGGTTGATTCCAGGTAAAGATATTACAACCTCTTACATCAATTTGTGATCCATATACTTAAGATAGCATTGATCAGAAATAAAACTGAGAACCATGATCTGAAAGTGAGTTTAAGCTAAGGCTTAATCCTCCGCTTCGACAATACGTCCCAGGTGCATTCGGATGATTTTTTTGTTGTTACATCCTTTTACTTTCTAACGCATTTGGTACAGTCATCATATAATTTTAATTTGGCGCCATGAAACCTATAAACACATTTAAAATTTGACCAAATTATATTATAACTATTAAATCCCATCAATAGGAATTGGATATTGAAGTTTCCTTTTATTTTTTGTAGTTTTAAATTTAAAAATGATATATGAATGTAATACGCTATACAGGTTATATAATTGCAGTTTCTTTATTCTTATTTATCAATATTCAAGCAAAATAAGTCTTGGTTTCTAATGCATTCGATCCATTCTTAATAAAGACATCGATAATGAGATAAGAGTTTTATTTCATTCATTTGAAATTTTCTAATTTACACAGTTGTATAAAATAAAGGTACTGTGTTCAGGGTCCATTATATTGGTGAAAAATTTCAGCTAAAATTTTTCTTATGTCAGGGTTATAAATCAATTTTCTGGAAAATGTTTTGTTGTGATAATTACTTTCTAAAAAATAAATTTTATAATATTTTAAAATAAATGCCAAAGAAAGTGAAAAGTAGGAAACCACAATTTTCAAAAAATAGATAAAAACAATTAAATGATGAAGTCATTGGGATAATGTAATACTATAAGCTTTCGATTGTAGTATTTCAAGAGCCTTCTCACTGTAATAAAATTCCTCCCTCACATTCTTTATTAAAATTTCTAAATTTTGCATATAACAGTTTTAATCATGAATTAATAGCATGAAAATAATTACTTTTGAAGGGGTATTCGATCTTGCTATTATGTAAAGTTGATGTGTAAAATGATTTTCATTTACGAAATGATTGCAAAAATCTTATTCCTATGAACATTGTACGTAAATAAAATTGCTAATGATCTAATACTGAATACACAACACACACACACATATATATATATATATATATATATATATATATATATATATACTGGTGTTCAAAATTAAGAGAATTTTCCGATTTGGTTGATTATCTCTAGAACTACTGGACAGATTTTAATGAAATTCGGTTTGTATATATGGTTGATGTAATACAAAAAAAAATAATCATTCAACTGTTGTAATACATACACAGGATCATACATAATACTCATCGGAGTCGCAAGAAATGAGACAGCAGTTGCAAAATAAAACAAAAAAGGACTTAATAGGAGGGTATGGTCCTCTCTTACAGATATATAGGCCTCGCAATGTGATTTTATGCTGGAAATAAGGGAATTTATGAGTTCCTGAGGCAATTAGTTCCACTCTTTCAGCAACGCTGTTTTCAGGCCTTGGATGGTTCTCAGAGGGGAGTTGCGAATTGCCCTTCCCAGAGCGTCCCACTCATGCTCTGTAGGATTAGGGTCTGGTGGTCTGGCTTGCCAATCCCTCCGATAAATATCCTCACTTTCCAGAAATTCGTCGACCAGTTGAACTCTATGTGACTTCGCATTGTCAGCAATTAAAAGGAAATCAAGACCAATTGGACCTCTGAAAAGGCGGATGTAGGGCTCCAAGACCTCTTCCCTATATTTCTCAAGACAAATGCCTCTTTCAAAAACATCGAGGTGTGTGTGGCCATCCAAAATGATGCCTGCTCAGACCATTAAGCCTCCTCTGAAGTAATGGTCGGTTTCTTAGACATTGGAAGGCAGGTAGCTGGTCCCTGGCTCATTCCGTTTGAAGTACGTTTTGGTCAGGCTAAACTGGGACTCATCAGTGAAGAGAAGGATCACCCATTGATCCAGCCTCCAATCTCCATTATTTCTGCCCCATTTTAAGTGGACTCTCCTGTTAGCAGAACTGAGCGGGACGCAAACAACAGGGCTGCTTGCAAACAGCCCTCTCTCTTGAAGTCTTCTGGAAACAGTCACCCTTGAAACTCGGGTCCCTGTGGCGGCATATAACTCATGAGAGACCTGAGAAGCTGTAGCATCCCGGTCACACCTCGCTATAATGGACAAATGACGATCTTCTCTGGCCCTCCTGGCTCTTGGACGAACTTGCCCAAGCTTTCTCACGAAAGATCAGGAATCCTCAAACTGTTTCTATAAGCTCGACATGAAGCTGGGTGTTAAATCGAATTATCTGCAAATCTAGAATTGAGATTAACAAGAAACCTAGCCGATCCACAATTTGCCACCTCAATTCATCATCTAAACATTGGTGGCTACTCAGTTTTACTGTTTGAATTTTAATGTAAGCGACTGCTGCAAAAAAACACCAAATATGCTAGCGAACGAAATGCGGATTTTGAGACGTGCGCTTATTAATCCTGTTTTTCGACTAGTTCCACCCACACACACGTATACGCTTGCATATTCGACGTACAAGATTTGCATCTTTGTTTCGTAGCAGTATTTTTACATTTTGTTCAATTCTTTTCATGAAATTCGACAAAATACGCAAATTCTCTTAACAATGAACATCAGTGTAGTTTAACTGATTCCTAGTTAAACATTTCCGACTGTCTATTTCTTTCACACTATGGCACAGACGACATGTCCTGTAATTTTGATTCACTGTAGAAGACTAGGCTGATACTAGACACGGTACCCTACTCTCCATACCTATCACTTCAAAGTGAGAACTTTGAACTCCAACATATTTAACGTGCATTATACATGATAGTCTATGGAAAGACGAGACCTGAACCCAAGATTCCCTGTCAATTACGCGAGACTTCTACTCCATTAAAAAAGCTATCTGATTCTCTAATATACTACGGAAATAAATTTGATTCATGATACCTTTCACTATCTTATTTACTATATAATTAAAGGTATTTATTAGATATAAAAAGGACATAAATCTGTTTGTATAAAATTCTTCGATTATTCATTTGATAGAAAGTAGACATATTACAGCACGTCTCATATATATACTGGCATGTGATTTTTTGGAATGATAGCGAAATTAAATGTTAATGAACAGAAGAAAAATAATAAACGTAAAAAACACAAAAGCAATTTATTGCTGTACTGATGCATTGCATGCTCATAACTCTTATGGAGGAATTGAAATAAAAAATTACACAGCTCCTAAAACATATGGACAAATAGAGTTTTATGCATTATAACTCAAATTTAAGCATTATAACTTATGAAATAACCAGTTATTACCTCTCAGAACTTTATCCAGTTAGAAGCAAATGACACTGAAACACATACTGATAATCCACTGAACATTGGAGACCTTAAAGGAATCATATATAAGTTGCTCCAATGAAACAGAACACACGTTAAGCCATGACAGAACCACCTCTTTATTCCAACTAAAGAAAGAGCGGGATTGGCATCGAATGTTATATTAGATATAGGCACAACCATCTGAGTCATCCATATAGGATTTCTTTTTGTCGTTGAAGAGAACGGCTAACCATTCATCTTTCCAAAGTATGTATTTTTAGCCCAGAGTAGTCGCTCTTCTCTATGATATGATTTGAACATTGGTGTTCACACCTTACTATAAATATTCGACATACAGTATATTTATAAATACGACCGTACTATAAATATACGACAAACATGAAATTTTGCTTGCTAGTAAATGATGATGAACTTTAGATCTGGAAATTGGGATGGCTAGATTATTGGTAACTAAACAGAAAGACAATTTTTTTACTGGAAGCAGCTCGCAAAATTTGTCTATCTTCCCTATGAGAAGTCCTCTTTGGTCTCCCCGTACGCATGCTCTTATTGTAAATGTGCCAAGTTGTGAGAGTATGTTACATATATCAGATTCGCTGCATTGCATGTGTTTAGAAATATTGGAAACTTGCCTTCATATTTTAACCATCAAATTTCGGTTACTTCAACTTGTGAGAACTCTACGTTGCGAAGCATATCGCAATCAACTTCGAAGCCGAAAAACTCTAAGTCGTCTCTTATGCATATTCTGCAACAATAACATCTTAGGGAAAGTTCTGCAATATACAAATTGTCCAATTCTGAACTTGTAATTCAGATTGTTACAGTTTTCCATATACTTTTGGGACTGCATATTTTAAGTAAATCCCTCTTATTCTTGTTTAATAAATGCGAACAAATTTTTAACTATTTCACTTTCATACGCATAATATTGTATAGGTAATTTATTATTTTTATTATTCTATCACCTTTAATTGTCACCTCAAAAGCTCTAATCAATATATTTGTGAGATGTGCTCTAGAATGCATTTTGAATGTTATCTTATTTTTCGCTCCATTATACTTCATTTTATTGAAGGCAATTAATCAAAGGATATGAAATATTCTGCACAAGATAATTTATTTAAAATCCTTTTGATCAAAATAATGCTTAACATAATTCAATTTGTAAACAACATATTTAAAAAAACCAATTTTCTGATCACTTTCGAGATACATAAGCACTCTGAAGTTTGAATTATTCTACTGTTCAACACACACGAAATACTTTTATTAAATATTTGCATTAGCAGAGAAACATCTTATTATTGGATTAAAATGCAATTTCTCAAACAGAAAGATTATTAGAATCCTTCAAGGTATGTCTTCTAACTGTTGAGAGAATCTGAGAAAAATTCTGTAGATTTATTCGTAAATAGGAATCTAATCAAATGCAGGTGTTCTATATTTTAATGACACAGCTTTATCGAAATGATTAGAAAGGGAATAAGTCTTTTAATCTAATTTCTAGGAAATTGGAATAAGTCTTTTAATCTAATTTCTAGGAAATTGGGTTAATGTAGATCTGAGATTCATGGGATAGCAGAAACAATGCGTTGAAATTTATAAATAATAATGAGAACTCTCACGATTGATTTTAAAGGAATAGAAATTGTGTTGACCGAAAAATTATAATTTATAAAACTAAAAGCATTTAGTATATAATTGTAAGTATTAAGGTAATTTCAGATACACACACCCACAGGTATTTTTTAATTAAAACTCTTTCGCACCCACAAAGTACAATCATCCGATTCTGACGTTTAAAAACTCATATGTATTGTTTTACCTGCTTAATACATTACTGAATTAATTATAACTGTTATATATAAAATGGATTTCTATTCTTAAAATAAGTAAACTGCCTTGAAAAATAGTTATAAAATTACTTTTATCTCTATATACAATGACTGGATCCTTTCCATCTCTGAAATTGACTTTTGCGTTGAATATATATACAATTTTCTATAATACATAATGCTTCATTTCAAACATACATTTCCTATAAAAAGATACAAATATTCAAAGTGAAAAATATTTTATGTATAATACGTATTAAAATAATTTACCTTAATGTATCCTCTATTTTTCGTATTTTATTCGAATACATGATTAAGATGTGATAGATTTATCAATGTCTCAGTAGAAGCAATATGAGTGTTATTAGTCATAGACCTCAAAATTTTGAGCCATTTTTAAGTGACCACGACAATACATAAGCTGGAATTTTCTCTCCTCAACTACTTCAACATACCAACTTGAGAATTTTGAGTCTTGACAGATTTAATGGCATTAGTTCCATTACATGACGGCTACCTGGCAAGCCGCGGCCCTTTAGTTACGTGCCCATTACTTTACCGATCGATCACGACCCTACTTCAATTTGAAATATTCAATATTTTAAACTTACTTTCTTAATATAAAGCTTGTAATTCCATCCTATTATTAAATGATTCTCGCACGCTATCTGAAGATAAAGACTTCTTTAAGAATTTAATCAGATTATTCAAATTTACTTCACAATTGTTGTATTGAACAACAATGTAAGTTGAGTTTATTCGATTTAATTTAAGAAAACCTAATTCTACACTGAGTATTATTTAAAAAGTTTTGTAATTCAGATTGAAATGCTAATTTTTACGTATGCCTAGTTGTCTATTAATCCATGCTTTATGTTTTCATTAAGGATAAAAAGGCTGGAAAAAAGAAAAAATATGGTATCATGTTAGTGTTCGAGAATTATAAACAAGCATTAATTAATATTTTATAATTATCAAGATAGCAAATCCTCCTTGGGAAACATGGTTTGTTCACAAAGACATGAACATCTTCCGGAGATTCTTCGGGTATTGAAAATTGAGAATATGTCAGCTGTATAAGTGATAAATGAATCAAATAACGCACAAGGGGAGGTGTAGTTAGTTTTACTACTGAAATTAGAATGTCTTACTTGTTATGGACGGGAAAATATTTTGTCTAGGGCGTAAATAAAAAGAAAAAAACATTTAGTCAAGAAAAATTTTATTTTTATTTTATTGATAAATAATATTGTGCACTATTTTTATTGTTACAAGAGTAAAGGAAAATTCAATGTTGCATTGAATTATTTTAAAATAAGTAGAAATCCTAAGATAAATTATAAAGCTAAATATTAAAAATTCTCACAAAATTTCTTATTTGCAAATCCTTACGCATATTTTTTTATTTAAAAATATGTATACTTTTATATCACGGGATGCTCACGTTTACATTTCTCATTCTGAGTGAAATACATTGTTATTTGAGATATACAAGGTGTGTCCATTAAATAACGAGACTGACGCTGTAACTCATTTTATTTTGATGTCATACATATTTATTTATTATCACCTTCCATATACACCCCTCTATTCTCCTTCTTATTATTATTAGGGAATCTTCCTTTGTTCAAAACAATGCTGAAAGTTTACCTTGACAGACAATGCGGAATGAGCCGGCGCATTGTCTTGGCATAAACCTCTGACTTGTCATTCCACTATTCGGATCGCTTATTCCTCATTCTTTCACGGAGTTCAACAAGAACGTGAAGATATTAATGTTGATTAACAGTTTGACCTTTAGGAAGGTACACAATCTTATGAATACTGAAAACACAATTACCATTGCTTTGAATTTTCATTTGCTCTTTAGAGCTTTTTTTTGGTTCTTGGTGAAGATAGGCTCTTCCAGTGCACGGATTGCCACTTCGTTTCCGGATCGTAAGTAAAAATCCACCATTCGTCTCCCGCTATTATCCTTTTCAATAAGTTTAGTTCATTATCAATGACATTCAAAGTGTCAGCACAAACATTTTTGTGAGCTTTTTGCTTTTGAAACGTGAGAATTTCAGGCACCATTTGGGAACACACTTTTTGCATGTTAAAATTATTACGTAAAATTTGTCGTACGGATTCTTTGTCAATTTCTATAATCTCAACAATTACACGAATACTTAACCGATGGTCAAATCGGAACAGATTACCAATTATTTTTTTATATCATCTAATTTCGACGTTGAAAAGGGACCCGGCAGTGAATCATCTTCAACATCTTCTCGGCCATCTTGAAAACACCTAAACCACTCAAAAACATGAGCACGCAATAAACAATCATTGCCATACATTTCTTTCAATAAATTTTAAGCTACAGTATCGGGTTTTCCAAGTTTCATGTGAAATTTCACAACAAATCGTTGCTCACTTATCATTTTTCCGTCGAAACAAAAAATAACACTAATACGAACAAAAGCAGTGGCTGTACGCCTTTTGAACAGAAGCGAGAGGCACTTCATTCAAAAGTGAAAGCTTCAAGCTAAACATTTGTCAGTCATTGGAGTTTGGCACATATATACTTTTTCTGCAGCAGCGTCAGTCTCGTTATTTAGTAACCACTCCTCGTATATCATTCTACAATTATTCTATTAAAGTATACCATCAGAAAATATATAAAGTCTAGTTCTAGTTCACGTAACACTGTTGTAGTTGTAAGAATCTTATCTCACACAAGGCTTAGTAAGAAATAAAATCTGCAATATAACTAAATTATTTCAGAAACACTCAACTTAAAAGAAAAAACAGAACTAAACCTCAACTTGAGATTAGTTTTTAATTAATTAAATAATTCTGTTTAATAATTTATCAAAAAGAAGCAAAGTATTTGTGTTGCAAATATAATTTGGAAAGGTACATATTCTCCTAAATCAAAATCGTTGAACTGGAGGATTTGAAAATGGAAATTAACGAGAGTGACATATTTACGATGCTCTAGAATAAATCTGTAATATAATTGAAGTTTTTCCCCTCTCTAAATACAAAATGGATCAATATGACCCGGATAATGTAAAGCAAGATCTTCGTGACTTGAAAACCAGCATTTATCAAAATTTTGAAATGATTAAACTTTTTAAATTTCGTGAAACTTGTACTGAAAACGTAAAGGAAACTGTCATTTAAAACCTGCGCCGGTGTGTGGGAGCCATTTACTAACTAGTTACTAGCCCAAAGTATTTGTTACCTTCTTCGTCTTGCTATGTTATGGTTGATTCTCAGAACTGCTCTTTAGAGGAAATTAAAAAATTGATTAAATCGCACGTTAATCCTATCAAGGCTAAATTAGGCATTCATAATTTGAAAATAATTGGTTCCACTTAAGTCTTGGTTTAATGCATTTCTAAACGCAATTAGGTTTAACTCCGAAACGTCATTAAAATGAAATCTCCTGAATTAAACTCCTCCTTGCCTAAATGGAAAAATCCTGTCATTTTAATAAAGAAAGCTCCAAATGGTATTAACAATGAAAATGTTTCAAACAATATATCTTTAATCATAAAATCCAGAAATTTTTGTGTCTGTGTAAGTCACGAATTTATACAGAGTTTAGTTTACGTTAACAAATTTCCAACAAAGTACATAATTTTTGAAACTCCTAATATTCGCAAGCGTACTTATTGCTCAAACCAGTTTGAAAAATCAATGTAAAATGGGAATATTGATGATATTGTTGTCATAAATAAAAGTTTTAATTGCCTTGGTTATAATTACCATGTTGCTGAGTGTATATAAAGTTATTGGATTGTTTTAAGAACACAAGGTACTCACAAGAACACAAAGGTACTGTACGAATAACAATACTGAAGTTTGCGTGTAAACTACATTCAGTTTCAACCATAAAACTAGAAATAGTGTAAGGAAGGTCACTGTTAATCACAAATATTTTAATAAGAGCTGCTCAAGTCACAATTTCAGGAGACATTAAATTATTTCAATAACTGATTATGGTGTACAACTCTAAAAAAATTCTTAAAGTTTTCTCAATCAAGTCATAAATCTAAATCTGCAACGCAACAGCTGATCTTAAATATGGAAAAAAGATAATATTGACTGCACTTTGGTCTAAGAACCACACTGTTATAAAGGTTCTTTTATTGACTTTACAGTTAGTTATAGAATATTTTATGATGTAAATTGCGAGAATACCAAAGCAATACTTATTAATCACTCAAAAGATCTCTCAATTTTATATCAAATTTGAAATTATCAACTACAATACATGATAATTTCTTCTTTTCTTTGCACGTGAGTTTTAGTTCATCAACTTATAATCTTTTTTTTATTATTTTGAATCTTCAAAAAATATCAAAGATGATATTTACAAAATTAATGTAGTTTTTATCAGTAAGAATCTTAACAGGCTGATTTTGGGAATGGATGCAAATAGCAATTCTGAATTATTACTTAGCGCAATTTCTGATTCTTGGGGAATCAGGTTAAATGATTTTATTTGCTTAAATAATCTTTTTTATAATAAATGAAGATTGGGGACCCCTACCTTTCGTACTAACCTTGGTTCAAGTTACGTTGTCATCTCTATCGATGGAACTGACTTACTTCAAAACATTTGATACTGATATTTATCAGACAGTCATTCTTTAATTGAAAATGAAATTTTAATATCCAATTGTGTATCTTTAAGTCCTCACTTCCTTTTTTTCAACGCAAAGAAGGTTAATTCGAAACGCTTAGATCAACTCGTATTTATTCCCATTTTGATCTTCTCGACACTTGCACTAATAGCCTCCTCTTTAATTCCATAGCAGAAGAATTCGCATCTATTCTAACATTTCCAGGCTTCTATTTATTCAATACCTATCAAGAAGCATGGTTTTCTCAACTTTCCATGGTGATCCACTGTAATCGGTTGCAAGCGAGAAAATGTGAATACTGCCAAGTGTAGGTTTCATCGTACTCGCAATGCAATTCTAAGGAAAATCTTTAAAACTAAATATCCTAGCTACAGAAAAGAATATAATAAATACTTTTAAATGCAAAACTTACTTCTTGAGAAAAATTTTCCTCTCTATAACTGATGCTCATAATGTGAATGGTCAACTGATGATCAAAAGTGGAGATAACATTTATTCAGCTCTCAAATGGAAGTTTCACTAAATCATTGCAAGAGAATATTAAACCTGATCTTCCAAAACGTTTCTCCTCCGATTGTGAAAAAAAATGATGACTTAAATAAGCATTTTCGTCAAACTTCTTGAGTTGCTATTTTCGCATAAGGAATTTAACTCTATAATTGCCAAGTTAAAGCCAAATTTTGAACCTGTTCCTGATTCTATATCATCTGAAATTATAAGGAATCTCTTTATATGTTCCCTTTTTTTAACTTAATAAACTATTTAAGACTCGCTTGAATATTAGGATTTTTTCCAGTGTCTGAAGAATGTTTATGTAATTCTTATTCCTAAAGGCAA
>BMAW01003249.1:699130-719032 GCA_019974015.1 Nephila pilipes
ATACACTTAAGAACTGCGCACTCAGCAGTGTATATAAGAAGCGATTCTCAATTTGATGGTCAAATTTTCTGTTGCATTGCGATTTAAGATACCTTTCAACAACTGAAAAAAATGACTCACCGCAGGATTTGAGCTCATTACGAGCAACTCTCAGAGTTTGAAAAAGGTCGTATTATTGGATTGAAAGAGGCAGGTTGGACAAATTGGAGAATCGCTCGTCATATGGGTCGAAGTGATGTGGCATTTAGAAGTTGCTCGCAAGAATGGGTGGACAATGGCAGATTTCAGCGTCATGATAGTAGAGATCGACCTAGGACCACGGCAGATCGGGAGGACAGAGTGATTGTCAGATCAGCTATCACAGTGCCTGATTCATCGTTATCAATTGTCCACCATGACCATTCACAGACGACTGATAGTGTGAAATCTACGTTCGTGCCGATCGCTACGCCACCTGCCACTCACGCCTGCACACTGTCGAGCCAGATTACAGTGGTGCTTGGCTCATCAGATTGGAACTATGCTGACTGGGGACTTATAGTGTTTAGCGACTTATCCCTCTTCCAACTGTGTCCTGACGATCATCGGAGACATGTCTGAAGACGCCTAAGGCAGCGAGCCTATCCTGCTTTCACTACTACATGCCAAACAGGCCCTCAACCAGGAGCTATGGTCTTGAGTGCTGTTTCCCTAGATAGTTGGATCCCTTTGATCGTCATTAAAAGCACACTTACAGCACAGCGGAACGTCGACGACATTCTGAGACCTGTTTTGCTACCGTTCCTTTTGCAGTACCCTGGCCTTATTTTTCAGCAAGATAATGCCAGACCACATACGGCACGTGTTGCTATGAACTGTCTTACATTTGGTTGAACACTTCCTTGGCCAGCCAGATCTCGCTCCAATCGAGCATGCCTGGGATATCAGGCAGGAGACCTTCAGGGAGCTTTATCACTCTAAGCCACGTCGTGTGGAAACTTGCATCCAGGCTAGAGATGGTTCAATACCTTATTGAGTTCGTCACTTTGTAACTATGTAACTCTGAAATAATACATTCAATTTTTTTTTGAAATTTTAATCGTTTTCTATTCTTTACAAATTTTTCCTATTTTTCAATCTTTGTCTCCATCGGACAACTCCTACTTGGTGCATTGGTTTTTTTTTTTTTTTTTTTATAGAGTGTAATTCAAATCGGAAATTAGCAACTAAAAGTTTAAAATTATAATTAAGAGATTTTTCAAATTTAAAAATATTATTCCTCTTGCTGATATTTCTTATATCTAAAGAAATTACACATTTAAGCATTTTTTCTCTAAAATGAATTTAAGTATGCTTCAAAAATATATATTACAAAATTATACACAAAAGTTGCAAACAGAAATAATTTTCAAATTATTGATGTGTTTATTTAAGATACTACTCACATTTAAAAAAAGAATTCAATTTCTTTTGTTAATAATTCACAAGGCTCATAACAACAAGTTAAGGTACATTTTTCAATTCAAAATTTGTTTTTCTCATGTTTTATTCTAAAAACTTTTTAAAATATTACGTTTCGACCTTTTTATATTTGTAATATAACATTGTTTAAGTTCGTTACTTTTCAAGACAGTGAAAAGTAATCAGGGGATGACATTCTTTGAGATATTGCGTTGCATATGACATTATGCATCATACTGAGTTACAAATGGTATTATGCGTCATATTGAGTTCCATATGAAATTATGTATCATAACTCTGTTGGATATTGTATCATATTGTAAATTGTTATATTATATTATGTGCATTCAATTTTTTTGATGCTCGGTGTTTCGTGGAAATCTCATAACTCTGCTGCAGCAAAAATCTATATGCATCATTTAAAATTTATTTAATCAAAACATGTTTAAATTTACCTTCTATTCACTAGTCATTCCAATATTTAGGTGCATTATATTCCAAGGGAGATCTTAGAAGACAGGCCTGGTTATTATTCTTGATTCTACTTTACAGTTCAAAGAACCTTAATTTCTAATCGACTTTCTGTATTCTACACAGAAATATTTTCTCATTTCTTCAAATCTTTTCGTAACGGGTAAGCTATCAAATGAAAGAGTTCAATAGTTTTAATAAAATTTGGAACTGAAAGATGAAAAGAAAGATACGTGACATGGCTTCAGTAACATGCTTGCCTTGAAAATATCGATTCTTTCTTAAGCCAAATTGGATCATGGAAAAAGTGATGCTTCAGATGCGGTCTAGAAGTAAGAAATTCGTATTTTTATACTTTTGTTAACTAATTCATGTCTTTGCAACAAAGTAATGTTTTATATTTAATCAAATAAAATGGCTCGTGAATAGGAAATGCAATTATTTTAGAAATTAAGCAGTATATTTTCTACGGTATACTATAAAAGATATTATGAAGTAAATAAAATGAAACTCGTATTTTTCAACACAGCCTTACAATAAACGCTGTGAAATATGATATTAGTTAATATACAATTGTACAGAATTACTTTCTAATGCCTTCACATAAGAAGATACTCTTAAGTCTTTGAGTGGGTTTCTTAAAAATTCCTTACGATTCCCGTTTATATTTTTCGTTAGATGTATTTCAGATATCAAATTAAAATAATGTGAAAAATATATTTTTATTAATGTGATTCTGAATGAAATATTAGTGTGGTCTTCCAGCAGAGGAAGTTTTCTCAATTTATTATTATTCATGGAATGGAAATTTGATAAAGTAACGTCCTTTACAAATTTCAGTTATTTACACGTTCTTATCACATTCTGTAATGTACCGAATAACGATTAGAATTATTTTCAGTAATTATTTATTTTATTTTCTAAATTTTTGGTGCATAATTTTTTTATAACGCACAAACTTCAAAAAGTAAAGATACAAGAGATTATTGAAATTAAATTTGGAAAATATATGAATAAATTCATGAAACTCGAACCAAATGTTCTGTGAATTTCTTTTTAGTGTATATAACATTGTTATTGGGCACTTTAAGGAATGAATAATCATTATTTTAAGAGCAGTCCTTTCCTTTACAGAGTCAGAAATCTTGAATTTTATACCAGTTTTTTATTAAATACTTCAAAACTTTAATATGAGATATGTTCTTCCCAAGATATAATACATAATTATCGGTCTTTTTTTAGTGGAAATCGAATTGTTTCGGATATTTGAATATGATAAGAAACTCATTTAAAAGTCTTCAAGAAGGATTTAAAGCTGCAATTGTTCTGCAAAGACCGTCTCAGAGTTACTCTTTTGATTTCAAATCAGATGAAAAAGTCACTCTCTTTCCATTCACTCAATACCTTAATTAAGAAGAAATTATTCGAAACTATTATTATCGTTCATCAGAAGAAATTTATCACCTATTGAACCAGCTTAGAGCCGTGCTTATTCATCGAGGATTTCGCTTTCATACAATCGACAATTCAGAGTTATTTATTAAAACATACAAGTCAGTGCAACCTCCCAAGATGATACCATGATATATCAATAATCCTCTCCCACTATCCCATCTCTTTCTCTCTTTCTACGGAGCAGACAGTTAAGCTTTTGGGACAGACCAGAAATTTTCAGTAAAAGGACAACAATTGTGTCTTTAAACAATATTGGATCATTGATAATTGATTCTCACCTTATACAATCGACGGGTTTTCTAGACCAAATTAATCAGACTCTGAATATGATTTTAATTCATTTGATTTTAAAGAGACTCACAATACTGGTCTTTAATATAAAACTTTGAATGTGAAAGCGTTTTCAAAATATGGCGGCTTGAATTTTTCTTGTTACCATAAAATGGCTTGCAATGAGCTAAGGCACGTTTGACATCTTTGTTTCTTCACATAGAAAGTGTTCGAAAATTATCTTCGAAAAGTGTAAGATGTGGAAAACCTTAAACAACCCTTAACGAAACAAAATTTAAATATCCGAACTGATTTCAAACTTGGTGCACCTTACTAAGAGAGACACTAAGCTGTCTGATATCCTCAACGAGTAAATACCATTTCCAATTCATCTGCCAAACCTATGACTTGATGAATCAAGTAAACTATATCTATGTAATTTTCAGCAATAATATTCAATATTGAAGACTGGTAAATTATTCTTTCGAAAAACTACAAATTTCAAAAAAGCATTCTCAGATAAAATGCTATTTTACATATTCTAGAGTTTTTAAAGACAAATAGCAAGTAAATAATTTTAAAATCATACCATTATTATGAAATATAATCATTCATAAAAATTCCATTTATTTATTTTAGGTATTTTTATAAGGGCATAATTGAAACACGATTTATGTATTTCGAGACCAGTGTAAATGTAGATTATCAACTTAATATTTGATTATTCATATATTAACGTCAAACTTAGAAGCAATATTAAGTTTATTAGAGACATCCCTAGTAACTTTGAACCACGATCAAGTTGCGAAAACGACACCTAATTGGAGACATTCTTAACATCTCCACTACGCCAGTGACAGCAGTAACCGAGTGGTCGACGATCTCACAGACGTTTTTTTTTCCTCGAGCCGTGATTTTAATTCTTGATGCCATTACGAAGATCCGTAGTGTAGCGGGGCTGATGCAGGTTAAATCTGTCTGGGCTCTATGTCCTTATGTAGTGACACGTGATTGTTCCCACGATCTTGAAACAAAGGTTTTAATTTGGGAAAGTCTCTTTTGGACACTTTGATTCCACACATGAAAACCCGTAGAGGATCATTGAATGGTTTACCTGTGGAAGTGGGAATCCCAATTTCAGGAAGAAAGGAAGCTTTTCACCTCTTTGTGGTTGTTCCATTTTTTCAATTTTTTTTCATTTTAAAGAATATTAAGTTCTATTTTTATGATAAGTGGTTGTTCCCACAATTATGAAACAAGTGGTTTTAATTTGGGAAAATCCTTTATGGTCTAACATTACACCTGAAAGGCTTAGAAAGGATCATTGGACGGTTGAACTTCGTAAATGTGAATTGCAATTTCAAGAGGAAAGAGCGCTTTCTACTTCTTTGTGGTTGCTCTCCATCCATCCTGGCGGCACAATTAAATCAGAAATCTGCCACGAATTTAGCACATTTTACACACGACATTCCACATTCCAATACACTCTCACTAGGACACATTAACACAGACATGTCACACTCACGAATCACACGCAAAACACTTACATTCCAGCTCACAAATAACTTCAACGATTGGACATCACTTCCGTCCAATTCCAGGTATGTAAAACTCAACTTAAGTTGTTCGCCTCAATAACTTTAATGATGTACCAAATGAGAGTCTCTTCATTTGAGTCATTGTTCTTAATCTTACTTCTCATCTATGATCGGAGCATCTTCTGTCCACTATACGATCACTCCATTCAGCTTAGTTTAATTAATAATGTGTGAATCTCAAAATTACTACTTTTAAATAATATTCTAAATTCAGAGAAGAGGCCTCTGAAACATTAAGGATGATGAGAAAGCTTAGAGAGAAGTGCCAATTCAGGTGTCGTTATCGTCACTTGAACAAGGCTGAAAATTACGAGATCCGTCGCCAGTACCCTAGTGTTGTCTCTAAATGCTAAGTTAACAAAGATATAAATCTATTCAGTCAAGAATTTAAACCCTCTATTGATTTAATGTGTATTATACTTTCCTCACATAAGGTCTTTAGGTTAATCTGGACTGAAAGGCGTGCCTCGACAGAAAAATCATCAGCCACGAGTTCGCAACCATTACCACTTGGCTACCACAGTTTTCGCTATAAACTATGGATGCAGTAAAATAATATTTAACTTTTTGTCCTATTTTTATTGGATTTAGATATGATTTTATAATATGCCTATTTTATATTTATTTTTATATATATATATATATATATATATATATATATATATATAACTTTGTATTTATTAACTCTTAAACATGTTTTAATTCAGTCGTGGCACAATGAAAAAACTTAAATACATGCATTGCCATAAAAATTTGAGCACCAAGTAAGAGTTGTTAGAATAAAATGAAATTTTACTTACGTAAGTACAACGTTGATGTGACTAAGTGATTAAAAATCAAAGCAAAATGATAATTTATTGTAGGAAACACTACAAATGAATGGAGGTTTTAGTACCCTATTGGGTCACCTGTAGCATGAATACATGTTGTGATAAGATAAGAAATTGAGAAATAAAATTCCCGAAGATATCTTACGACATCTCGTTCAATAGTTGTTGCAAACGCGCCTATAATTCAGCCAAACTCTTATGCTGTCCAACTTGCCCTCCTAAATTGTCCCAGATATGCTCGATCGGTGTCAAATCTGAGGATCGAGCAGGCCGGTGAAGGGTAGAAATGTAGTGAACCCCTTGCTGTTTGTTGGTGAGCATTGTCCTGTGGAAATGCTTCTTGCGAGCCTTGCCATGAGCGGCAACACATGTGGCTGAAGGATGTACCTATGGGCTGTCGTGGTACCGTTGATCAATATTTGGGGTGACCGTATGTCGTATGCGATTGTACCCCATACCATCATACCAGATGTGGGAGCAGTGTGCCGCTGTATATTGAAGACAGGATTGAGACCATCACAACGGGCCCTCTAGACGTACACGATTGTCATCACTGCCCAAATTGAACCTGAATGCAGCGCTAAAGACGACCTGATTCCATTCGGTTGCTGTCCAATCCCTTCGAGCACGATATCACTCCAAACGGAGGCGACAGTGAGTAAGTGTCAATGGCAGTACACGAAATGGGTGCCGCGATTGCATTTGTCCTTCAACCAGGTACCTTGCTATGGTATGGATTGATACAGAGTCCTGTAATGAAGGTGTTGCCTGTGTATGAATGATGGACATTGAGATAGACAGTTGGCGCTATGTGCGTCGCATGATGTGACTGTCTTCTCGACTGTTGGTTTGTCGAGGGTGTCCTGAGTCTGATCGCCGTGTAACAGACCTCTCTCTTGCCCACTGGTCTCAACACCTCCACACAGTATAGTCAGAACGGTCTATCGAACTCTTACAGATGCTCATATCATCTCCTATGACGGAGTGATGGCATCTCTAGTTAAAAAAACAACTCTGCAGCTGTTTAAGTAAACGCAAACAAACTCTGATTACCAGTTTTATAACCCAAGGAGAGCGAATCATCATCAGGTGGTATTACACAATGCGCAATCAGGCTGCCTTTCTAATCCTTTACATATCTGCCTAATACGTACTTTCATACCAAGTTTCGAAATTTTATGGCAATGAGTGTACTTGATTTAGGAATTTATTAATATTATTCGAGACGAGAGGGAAAGGCATCTGGGATAGCAATGGACGTGCGTCCATTCAAACAAGCAATCAAGAACAAAGTTACAAAAACTTCAATAAGATATCCATTAAAACCATACAATATTTTTAATGAAACATGAAATATAATGAAAAGAATTACTTTTTAATTTTAGTCCTACTTCATAAATTTTAGATAGAAATTAAGAATATTAAAAATGTGTATCCATTTCGCCAAATATGTCTTTTTGCCTTCGTGGCTAAAGGGAAAGAGAGTTGACTTTTCCCTTTTTGAAATTAATATGCAAAGATTTTTTAAGATCACTTGGTAGTAGATTTAGGGATCTTTTAATATCTTAGCGGTAGACAAAAAGTCTGTAGGTAAATCTTTACGAATGCGGATCTGAGCAGACTTATAGTGCCTGATTACATAAATTAGAATCAAAAGGATAGGAAGTATATTTTTTTTTTCATGTCTTTATTCTTAATGGTTAAAGTATAAGAAGATTAAGTATAAGAAGATTTAGAAAATTAAATTAAATATAAGCGAAATCCTTATGTATATATATATATATATAATGATTACACTTATATTTTTCTAATTCTTCCTATACTTTATCCATTAAGAATAAAGACATGAAACAAACCAAAAATAGAAAAATAAGATTTGCAAACTAAAAGTGAATGATATTGCATTAAGCAAATTCATCTAAAAAAGAAAACTTGTATATTGAAAAAGAAGTAAATTAATATAAATATACAAAAATCCAGAAATATCAAAAAAGTTGGAGCAATTTTAAAAAAATTTAAGGTCAAAAATTTGAAAAAAAAACGAAAAAAAATTGGAAAATAATATATTTAAAGTTATTACGAGCCTTCGCCTGTTAGACTAGATTATTCCAGAATTATTGGGTGATTTATTCCCACCAACAAAATGCATTATTAAAAAAATGATTACTAAACAAAAAATGCAATTGAAAAGAATCTCTAAAAGCAAACTTAAAAGATATTCATATTAGTAAAATTACAATTACCAAGAAATTTTAAAAGCATACAGTAAAACACAAATATTAAAATAAACAAGACATTAAAGCTAAAAAAATAGATAATCTAAAAATTTTAATATTCCAGAATTTTATAATATAAAAAATTAGTAAATATATGTACAAAAAATGTTAATATATAACATGTAACATTCTTAATATATTGTTAATATATAACATGTAATAATAATATAAATAAATAAATTCAAAAATATAAATTCAATAAATTTTAGTACTGAGGAAAAACCTAATGTACCAATAAGACATACTTATGAAATACATAGATTCCATAAGAAATTTAAAGTACCATTTAATTTTTCTTTATAATTAAATATAGATCTACATTACAGAAATTCCTATCTCGAGATTTAAAGCTATGTTGTTAACAGTTTTTAAAATAAAAAGAACTATATAAAAGTTTTTTTTTAATTTAATAATCATTTCTAAATATGTATTTTAAAAATTAATAGAATAAATTACCATTCACTGCTCGATGAAACTTTCTCGTAATTATCATTTTTAGCACAGAACTCCATACTAAGTTATTATTTCTTATACTATAATTAACTATATTTTTTCTAAAAATAAATGCATGTAACTAACTATTCCAGAAAAGAACCTTACTAAAATGGTATTTAAAATTATCTTCCTTTTCATGGATATTACTAATGCTAATGAAGAATTAACAAATTTGTACAAAAAATTAATGAAGGTATTTATTGTCTTGCACATATTCTTGAATTTTGAAATGTTTAAAAATTTTATTATAGAAAGGAATATTTATTGTTCATTTCCCCCTCAAAATACATATAATTATGTGTGCATGCGTCTATATCTACACATGAGTTGTTGTTCCTGTACGTTGCAAATTAAATTTAAATTTAAGAAATTAAAATGAAAGTGTCAGTAAGTATGAAAGAAACAATCAGTTAGTACGCTCCGTAACATTTCAAGACATTACAGCTTTACTTTACATGTAAATAATTCTACAGGAGCTTTTACTGAAAAATAAGATATTTGTTGCTTTTTATTTCGCCTGTTTAGAGCTAGAGTATTTCGAGTATCTTTGATTAAACTCAGAGGGGTACGTTTACTTCATTAGAGCTAAGCACTTTTTAAAAATTAGGTTCTCTTGCCATAACTTAGTGTATTAAATATACTTTAATCACAATCACCACTCAGAAAGAGACTAAAATTACTTAAAAACATTATAAAAACCACAAAAATAACTTGGAAGCTTTTAAAAACAAACATTTCATGTTCATTTGATTTAATCTTCTGAATAATTTTGATTAACCTGGTGATGCACAAATATACTCGTATATTGATTGCATATTTAGAAATTTGGATGAAATGCATAAAAACTTTTAGAGATTTTGTTATCGCGTATTAAATATTTTTTGAGATTTTTTATCTGGAATGTGGGACTTAACAGCAGGAAGTTAGTTGTTTCTTTGAATGGAATATCATATCAACAGGAAAGGATCACGAGAAAAAGCAATTTACATTTCATAGTTAGCCGCCTTTTTTAAAAGCAGAGCATCGTTGTTTAAAACTAGTACGTTTTTAAGATTTCCAGGTATTGAATACAAATTATAAAACTGCAAAAAAATGAAGATAATTGTTTTTCATTAGTACCTCTACTGTGTTTTAAAAGAGTGATGCTCACACACAGTAAATAGCCTTTTCTGAGAAATTTAATATCTCTATGCACAGCTTTAGAAAAAACTTAATCTATTCTGAGCATTTTAAGGATAAAATAGTTTCAGTAATCATTTGTCTAAAGATTAGGCAAGAGATATCTATTTTAATTTATGTTTGTTAGTGTATCTTTGGGAATATTTATGCCTAGAAAAGAAGTTTACATAATCCAATAAGCCTTTACGTGATTGGAGCTGATTTCTCCATGTGTTTTTTCACAAGAGACAGAGAAAGTAAAAGGTATATTAATTTTATTTCCCATTTAATATTAGAAATTACAAAGATGAATCGTAAGAAATAAAATATTGTGTATGCTGTTAAATACGGGAATGATATTATGATAAGATCAATTTTAATAATATTCTTATAAAAATACAAGAAATTAACTCATATTAAAAATATTACTATTAAAATGTTTATAAATTTAATGTAAAAATTGTTGCCTTCTTTTAATTATAATACTATCAAAAGCTTTGCAAGTAAAAGATATGAAGAATATCAGTATGTAATTCCTGGTAATTTATATATCTTAAGGATAAAAGTTAAGAACATCTCATGAAGGAAGGTACTGTATTTAGACAAATAATTTCAAACAATAGCAACAATATTAAAAAAACAAGTAATTGAAAAAACAAATCATTTTATTACTAAATTTGCTATCAAAATGGTTTTCTTATAGAAGCTTTTAATAAATATGAAAACAGTATTAGTAAAGAGATTAAAGAATAACTTTAAGAAACATATTTTAATAATTATGAAAATATATATTATAAAGAGTAAAGAAATTTCATTAAAAATCTCCAGGATAGTTTCGTTAGTGGTCACGTTGATAAAGTACTAGCAATTTGCTATTATGTGCAACAATTTCTAATTTAATATGTTTATTAAACATCTATTTAATAAAAAATTCTTTTAGAGAATTTAGCAATATTAATAGAGATATTTCGAATAGAATTTCTGCTATAGTATTCTAAGAAAATTGGCTATAGTACAAATAGTATAAAATTTCCTCATATTCTTAACACCAAAATTCCATAAGATACTTATAAAATTTCGAACAATAATTAATAATTCTAATACTTCTTTGACTATAGCTGGTAAAAGTGAACAAAAATTATTACACAATACTATAGATAATTTTAACATGACAAAAATTATTGAAAATAGTATTGATGTTATTCCTCATCTAAGAAATTAAGAAATTTTCTCCATTCACACTTATTGTTTTGAAGATCTATTTAATTCTAAAAATATTGAAGTTTTCATAAGAGTTCTTAAGGTTATTTTTAAGAAATATAATAGATTCATTTCTTATAAAAGTTTGTATCTTTATATATTTACTTCAGGAAGAAAATTATATTATATTCATGATAAAATATATAAACAAATAAAAGTCATTGTTACGCAATCTTAATCCAAAGATTTAAAATAGGTAATTTACGCCGACAGAGAAATGATAAGTTCATCTTCATAGGTACAGCATTTTTTTTGACACACACATCACAAAAACACTAAACAACGAGCTATACAGAAAAAGAACGAACTTTAACTCCGTATATGTATCGGGGTTTTTTTCCTGCACCTGCTTGTATTGCATGTGCACATGCGCGCTTTCGTGAGAAAAGAAAACGATTTTCGCTGTGGCTCTTGCTCTTTGTAACATCCTCCCACCTTTTGAGTGATTGGCTTAACAAACAAAACATAAAATACGTATTAATACTAATACAAAGGAAACTCAAATTTACATAAAATAATGCTTTCGTATAAATCATAAATATTTCAAATAGCAATAAAAATTAATATGTAAAATAAGGAAGTGAAACCGAGCAAACTGACTAAGAAAAAATTGTTTTAAAAAATTACTTATTAACTGGTTTCACAATTCGACCGCTAATAGTTTTAATAGTTAACGGTTCTTCCTCTCTATCGGGCACTGGATTTTCAATTTCTAATCAAATCAGTCGTTGGATAGGTCTTAAAAGTCCCGAAATTTTGGTTTTAATGATGGCGAGTATTTTCTGACCATCACGACCAGGTATTACTTTTATTACTCTTTCTATGTTCCAAAAAGAACGCTTTTTATTAATGTCTTCTTCAAAAACAATCCCTCCAATACTAAGTGGTATATCCTTAAAATTCCTTAATGACTGTTGTCGTAATTGCTCTAAGTATTCAGACCGAAAACAGGACTTTAAATTTTCTCTTAATCACTACAAATACTTAATCCGTTTGCTCAATTTTACTTAGTCAACAATATTAAGGTCTGGCACTCCAGACGTTTGAGATTCATGCAGGAATTGTTAAGGGGTTATAGGTGATTCATCATCGATGTCTTTAGACACGGAGATAAGAGATTTAGAGTTAATTATCCGTACACTGTCACATAACAGTGTAAGTAACTCTTCTTTATCAAGAGAAGCATGACCAATATTTTCCTTAATATTTGTTTGACAATTTGGATGAGACGCTCCCACCATCCGCCCTACCAGGCGGCAGAAGGAGGATTACAATTGCGCTGTATCTTTTGCTCAGCATTTTTGAAGCGGAGATCATCCCAGTCAATAGCTTGTAGAACCTAGTCAGCCCTGTATTATTCTTGCCATTATCAGAATATATGGTTAAAGGAAGCCATCGACGCGCAATAAAACGTCTTAAACGTCTTACAGACTGAATAAAACATTCAGTTCTAAACGATGTGACTAAATCCATGTGGACGGCCCGGTAGACTGCACAAGTGAACTTTATATAATAAGATTTTCTACCACCTTTCAAGTACATTGGTCCAGCAAGATCACATCCAACAATTTCGAAAACGCATGCATCGCGGACTCTATCATATGCTAAAATACCTGGGATTGTCTCATATTTCTTAGCTTTGAACCTTTGGGATATCATATATTTCTTTATATAATTTCTTAAGGTCTTATATGATTTCAAAATCCAATATTTTCCTCTTAAATGAAACATTAACACAATGTAGTTCCAGCTTATAATAAGTCATTATGGGAGTACACATTATTAATAATTTTACTACAAAATTATCAGAAGATAATATGACAGGAAATTTAAAATAATATTTATCATCTCAAAAGGTGAAAGGCAACATTTGATTGTGTTCTTATGAGACCATGACAATCTACTATTGGTCTAACTTGTTTTGATTTATCATCCGTTTCACCCTTAAGGGATTCCTTTAGAACTTACAACACATATTAAAGCTATTTCTCCCTTTTCAATTTCATGTTCTGATAAATCCTTAGAAAGATTTTTATCAAATTTCCTTACATTATGAAACCTAAAATTCCAAAGTAACATCCTTTCAGTTTTATTAAATGATAAAAAATAATTATAGTACATTTTAACATTGTCATCATTTTTCTCTAAAGTAGTTATAATTGTTTTACGAATTTCTGAATTAACCATTTATTTGGTTTGCTGTTTGATTTAGACAATTTTCTTTATTTTCAAGTAATCAGTCAGGTCCCTTCCACTAATTTTTTGCGAGTAATTGTTCTGCGGGACAACTCCTGGAGAGCAAATCGGCAGGATTGAGAGCATCCAAAGTATGATGTCACAGTGTAGGCGAGATCAAAGAACGCATTTCTATGACACGATTATGTATGAAAATTCCCCAATTTTGATTACGTTGTATCCAACATAATGCTATAATGCTATCTTTGAATCAGTCCAACAAAAAATATCAATATTAGCTAGATTAAGATCTTCATTATAGAGAACAACAGTCCAGCGCCTATACAACATGCTAAAAGTTCAAGGCGGGGAATCGTTATAGACTTTAAAGGAGCTATCCTAAATCTTGCATGAACCAAACTAATTTTAATCCTGCTGTTATTTTCGGCTCATATAAAAACACATGCACGATACACTTTCTGACTACTATCACAAAACAATTGTAAACTTGATGATTCATCAGTCAATTGAATATCAAACCATCCAAGATTTAAATACGTTAGTCGAATCATCGGAAAGGTTATCATTCCACTTAAGATTTAAATTCCAAGTTTCTTGCAAAATTATTTTTCGAAACAATATTACCGGTGCCGTATAACGTACAATGTCAAATCCTTTGTTAGCTACTGTTAAAACCATTCTTTTAGTAATCGATTCTAGGGGATTTTTTTTTCTTGATCTACTTTGCACGATAATGTATCTCTATCGATATGCCAAACAGGACCTAAAATAGGAACATTGTGTTCCGTGGAGGAATTCTTCTCAAACAATACACTGATTTATAAGATTCCCAACATCTTAGATTGAAATGACCTGAAGCCAAACTTATATATATATATATATATATATATATATATATATATATATATATATGATTCTAAGAAAAACTTTCTTACTTCTATCTCAGAGTTTAGACTCGTTACACAGTTATATACATTAAATGCTGTTTTTAGAATAACTGCAGTGGACTTTAAGTTTTTCGGAACCGTGTTTAAATGAAAAGGCAGAGTAGCAGACAATAAATAAGGGCTACAAGTAATGCCAAAAACTACTCTTGGATGTCAATATTCCTCTACTTGTTCCCCAATTTTTCCACCGAACCACAAAAAACGTACAAAATCCAGATTTTCCTCTCTTATAGCGATTTGCAAGAAAGCTTTTTCAATATCTGAGGTAATACCAATGTACTTCTGGAGAAATTGATTTAGAATCGAGGGAATTAATTCAATTAAATTTGGTCCAGTGGATAAACAATCATTCAACGATAGGGAACTGGATAGATGAGAACTAGCGATAAATATCGGTCTAATACTCGTGGTTTTAGTACATCACGATGAGGTAAATAATGAACCCCTTTTACTTTTTCATTGGAAACCCTTTCAATTATGACAAGATTCAATCAATCCTCAAAAACATTACAATAATCTTCAAATTGTCCTGAATTCATTAAATTTCTTTTTGTGCTTAAAATACATTTATCAGCGTTCATCTTATTATTGGATAAAAGTGAATTGTCTAGTAACCAAGACAACGTGACCTCATATATACTTTTAGTATTCATTCTAAGATTCTCTTCAAAATATTTCTGAGTATCCTCTTGTGATTGAAATTTCTTTTTGTCTAACGAAGGTTCTGTTATTCCCAAAACATCTAATTTCCAGAGTTCACTATTACATCTATATTTTACAAGTAAAGAAGAAATAGTAGGAAAAATGAGTTTTTTCAGAATATCATTCAGAGTCAGAAACAAACTTTCCCATAATGGTCCATCCAAGTCTAGTAATGACTGCTGTAATTCCAGACTTAAGATTAACAATTTCACCAGTTAATAGTTTATAGCAATATCTGCCTTAATTGCCAATTTGATTTCCTTATAAACATTATATGAATTTTTTTTTCCAAATAATTTATTGTAATTCCTTGTAACCTTAGTATATTGATTTTAAAAAATATTATACAAGTATATAATTATATTTTAAGCAACAAAAATTATTTAATAACTCTTTTTATACTCATGAAAATTTGTATAAATTTCATGAAATATGTGTGCAGAGTGATTGTCCTATAAATTTTCTTTAAAACAATTTGAAATATAGTAATAATAAAATGAATGCCATATTTTGCTGAAGATATTGGAAAGTAATAGAAAATTTCTTAGTTTTCATTTTATAATAATTTTATATGCAATTATTTTTAATATTTCTCATATTTTTTTAAAAATATTTTATTTTTAATTAAAATTGTTTGCTTAATTTTATTATCATTATTATGTATTATTTACTCTTTTTGTAATAATCTCTTCCTTAGATGTTTTTAACTCTAACTCTATAATATAAAGGGTTTTACCAATTCACCCTAATCTCCTTTAATTTAAGTATATGAATTTGGTGACTCAAGAAGGCGGCTATTATTCTATTCGCTTTGCAAATGGTGCGTAGCTTTCCCAGAATAGGAATGTTTAATTTATCTTATATTTTCTTTTAGGTATATATATAATAATTATGTACAGTCTTTTCTTTCTCTGTTGTAATTATTTATATTTATTTATGCTTTAAATTTTTATTTATTCTTATATTTTTCAATTTCCTTTATTCATTTGAATTTTGATTGTTACCTGATTATATGTAGTAAACACTGAATGGACCTTTTTTTACCATCAATTCTAGAAAAATTATATATTACACTGTCTGAAACCTGTGACAGCAATAATTTAATTTATACCAATTCTTCTCCATTTTTCAGTTTTCTATTCTCTTTACTTTTATTTCCTCAGTTTTCTGTTGGTTTACTTCATCGTGTTTCAATTTATTATATTTTTACATAAAGGTAGTTTTTTCTAAAATTATTTCTAGCATACATATATAAGTATATATATATGGAATTATTATACTCTCCACTAATTAATTAACATATTTCTATTCTTATTTAGCATTCGGAAGAAATTGTTAATATTCTACAACTTCGTAATTTGAAAGGAAAGTGTACACATGCTTCCTGATCTTCAATTATTGCTCCTGAGGTATTTTTGACCTTAACTAGGGGATGTCGCTCATCCAATTCGTTACGATAATGAACAATCGACAGGTTTGGAACGGGGTGCCACATGTCCACGCTTGTAGACGTATTCATGTGTCACGTAGTGTAGTCCAAAGACTCTGCTACCATAATAATTTGGAAAGTCAGTTTCAAGACCTTCTCCAAATTGTCCTCAGGTTACAACCTCTGTTCATGATCCCTTTTATCTCTTTCGTACAGAAAGGGAAGATACACTTCTATGCCTCGACTGATTTTAAATCACTGTGCTGCAGTAGAAAAGATAAAATATGTTAGCACGGTTTACAAATGTTTTCATAATTGAGGATTCTATGCAGACAGTCCCTTGTGTATGTCCTTTTAATCGACGATGCAAAAGTTCCCATTTATATTGATCAAGAAATCATGTTACCTGGACCATAAAGTAAAGGACAAATCCTTGTTTAATTTGGAGACGGATAAAGATCACGTGTTCAGCTGGAGAGAACAAAGCACCAAATACTATCCATCTGTCTTAGTTAAAACACACAGTTATAGAGAAGGCGGAATCATTATTGGGCTGAAATCTTTCTTGGTATTTACATTGATCTGCTTGTGCTACATGGAGAAATTTCTGCGAAATATAGGGACGAGATCCTTTCTCCTTTTATCACACCATCTGCTGGTATTATTGTAATCTGCTTTCGAAGTCATTAAATAAGCCAGAACAATGGTTTATCCATGTCGTTCCAGTGTCCAACAATTTAATTGGCGGTATTAAAAAACGATACCTTCAAAGCATTACAAGTAAGGCGGAGAATTATTAAAATGTTCTTACTAAGACACATTTATTAAAAAATTTTAATAAAATTATGTGATTTATTTTTTATCAAACAGTGGTTTTTGCAAAAAGTGTAATTCCTTAATCGAAAATCATTCTTGAATTCAAAGCTATGTACGAGTATAATTCAGTAAGCAACTGTTTAAAGTACAATTCTTTCATAAACTATTCATTTACATTCGTTTGTTTTCAAATTAAGCGCAAAATACTGGTTGTTTGATTTGACTTCATCAATAGTACTGACTGTAACTAATTCGCAAAAACTTTTCAACGAAATTTCAAAACCAATTATATTTCGCAGAAACCTTTAGTAATGTAAGAAACATATGATGTTTCAAAAACCATTCTCAGAAGTTTAAGAACTATACGTGATAGAAAGGATCCATAAAATTTGGAAGAAAACTTTAAGTGAGATAACAACCTGACAAAGTGAGATGACAACCTGAAATTGTTTAAAAGTTTGTTGCATAAATCTTTCAGCATAATCTTACCTATGAAAAATCAATTCTAATCCAATTATACTATTTCAAATATAGACTCAATGACAATTAATTTTACATATTTGAGACTAATATTAATAAAATTATAATACTAATTTTCTTTCAGTAATTCCAAAAGAGTGCTAAATGTTTTTCCAAAAATAGGTTTTCTTCATTAAAATTTTCTTCTAGAGAGGATTTGTAAATCAAAGAAGGTCGAAGATACCTGTAGATTACAATTTCAGAACAAGGGCTCTAAAATGTCCAATATGTTTCCTAAAATTCTTTGAAATTAAATGGTGCGTCATTAACAAAAGTGTTTCTCAGAATAAAAAAACAACGAGGATTATGAAGAAAGCACAAAAAACTTGTTTCTTATGATAATTATGCATATGTCATTCGTTCTGCCTTTGTATCAATATGATAATCACCGTCTAAGATTTTAATGATCAGAGAAGGCATCGTTTAAAGTTATTGCTTTTTTTTTTCTTCTTATTGCACAGCATATAGATTGAAATACGTCTCAGACATTCTTATTTTGAATGAGCTCAAAATACAAATTAACTTCATCTATTATTATTCAGCTTTTCAGCTTCTCCACTTAGAAATGCTCTTTGGATGCAAAAAAAAAACGAAGAAGAATTTCGTGATAGTTCCTATTGAAATATTTTAATGATTACATTTCTTGCCAAGAAAGAATAATATCTGATTAAATTTTACTTACATAAAAGTTTCTTTTATTACTAACAAATGGAAATCCCTTCAAAAACAGCAGAAGATTTGTTTGATATATTTTTAAAATATTTTATTTGCATTTGTCTTCCTTTCGAGAAACTTATTAAAAAGGCTCACTGTTATTACTTTTAATCATTCAGCGAAATTTTTAATACCGCATTGAAGTTTTCTAATTGCTAAAAAATTCTTGCTTCATTTGCAAGATTTGTTTCCATTGATGACATATTGAATCTCAGGAACGGGATGTTGCCTCGCAATTTTGAATTATATTCAAATCATTCAGAATCTTTTCTTGGGTCAAAGAATTTAATACCTTTAATTTCAATGGCCCCTATCGTTTTGATTATGGGTACTGTTCTCCAACAGTACACATATAATATATGAGTGCGCGATCGCTTGTGTGTGTAATGCTCAAAAGAATTGTGAAATAAACATGTATGTGAACTAATAATAAATTATAAATTACAAAACCACAGCAAAAATAAATTAAACAATTTTAAAATATAAAACTAAAAGTAGTAAAAATTGTTATTATTATCAAATTAATAAGTAAGCTTATTGAGAATGTATATCATAATTTAACAAAAGCGAGGCAATAAAGTTAAAAAAAAGGCAGATTAGGATGAAAATTAAAGAAAACAAAAAGTCAAAAAAAGAAATAAAGTCCTTAAATTGCAGTAAGGTATAAGACGAGAATCCATAAACAAGGTTACATAATAAACTTGTATATAATCTAATTATAAATAATAAATACTCTATAATTATAAACTAATTATATATATATATATATATATATATATATATATATATAATGATTTAACTATAATTCATATTAATTTCTCACAATAATAATTTAATTTCCTAACTTTTCCCATTCTCTCATTTAAAAGTAAAGTGGTCCTTCTTATTTCCTGATACCATTCCTTTTTAACTTTAATTTAAGCAATCACGCCTTCTTAAAAGTTCGCCGACAATGGAGATCCCCTGGCTTCAAACCTGTAGGGATGATCCCTACCAGATCTTAAGTCTACACTTAAATTCCCTCGAAATCCCTCCGTTCATCCCACGTATTCTATGACGTTTATTGTGAAAATTCCCTGCTATATAACCTATTACACAGCAAAAAGGCTCTCTCTTGTTCTTACACTTCTCTCTGATAATCATCTGAAATATTTAAGGTGTTTCGTTTTGGCCTTGATGGCCGAAGCCCGACTGAAGTCTGCTAGAATAAATAAAAAATGTTTTCGGCCATTTATTCATACTGTTTCATTAGTTTTGAATTAACGTTTAATATCATTCATAATATATATATATATATATATATATATATATATATATATATATATA
>BMAW01003249.1:724602-777952 GCA_019974015.1 Nephila pilipes
CTGTGTACTTCTGATTCAGTTACGTATTGCTCAAAGAGAAAGTTCTTATTAACAAAAAATTTAATCTCTAGCACTAATTGCTTTTAAAATAAATTTCTCTCATGACAAGAGATAGGTAACAGGAAATTAGACGTTTTCAGGAATGTAGCAATACGTGTATGTTTCATGTTTTAAGAACAGTTTGGAAAATTCATAGTTCTTAAATGAATCTAAAAAAAAAGATTACAGGTGGGATAAAGCTTGAGCAATGTGAAAGATAAAATAAAATCCTATTGAATATAAACATATATAAAGAAAAAATTCAGAGAAAATTCTATTTTTAGTGTCAAAAAATTACTTCTAAATGGTCACCTTTAAGTAAAATCTAGACATCGATGTGAAAGCATTGATAATAAAGATTAATCATTTTTTTTACTGCGAAATATTCAAAAATTTTTAAATTTATTCTGAAGAGGTTTTCCAATTGCTCTTTGGAATGTCCTCCAGGACTAAAATTAATTAAGATCAATAAGTCACCTCAAACTTTTTACACTAGCTGAGAGAGTAATATTTGGTAACCATTGCTCTTTTAAGAATACAATAATGATGAAAGTTTAATCAAGCAGAAAAAATAACTTGATATATACTAAGGATATTTTTTAAATTTTGTAGCTCGAAATAACATTTCGCAAAAAAACATGTCTGGTTTTATAATGAAAATGAATGGAGTGTGTGTTAGTTGACCTATATGTGTATTGTGTGTGTGTGTGTGTGGCTGTGTGTGTGTGTGTGTGTGTGTGTGTGTGTGTGTGCTTGTTGCGTTGCTGCGTGTGTGTGTTTGTGTGTGTGTGTATAAATTCAGTAACGATTATTATACACACATACGAGTTCTCTCTTTTAAATACGGACGTGAACATTTGATTCACAAAATAAAATGAATTAGACGTCCTTTGTATCCTGTAACTGATACTTACTGGAATCTGCGCTCTCTCGTCTACATAATTCTCTAAAACTCTCTCGAGCTTGCCTAGGTGGCGTCTGGAATCATCATGGCTGATAGATTGGTAATCCTAGATTAAATATATATATATAAGTTAGAATATTCAAATGATCGAAAATAAATGTAATGTTCGATGCTATTTTCTCAGAAAACATAAGACATCCTACTTTAATTCCTTCATGAGTGATAGATTTTTCCGTATGCTTGAAAACATATATATTGTTACTTATCTGAAACATTTATCAGAATGAAGAATAAATATGATGCTATGTTTAAGACAAGTAAAAAGGAACAAAACATATTTAAAATAAAAATTTACAAAATGTATTGCCATGATGAGTAGTAAGTGCTTTAGTATATTATGTGTGATTGTGTGTTGTGTGTGTGTGTGTGTGTGTTGTAGTGTTTTTGGTTGTTATTAGTGTGTGTGTGTGTGTGTGTGTTGTGCGCGCTGCGATTGCAGTTGAATGTGTGTGTGTGTGTGTGTGTGTGGTTTAGTGCGCGCATTATGCGTGGGTGGTGATTATTGTAGTGTGTGTCGTATTGTGTGTGTGTGTTTTGTGTGTGTGTGTGTGTGTGTGTGTGTGTGTGTGTGTGTGTGTGTGTGTTAAAAGAAATAAAATAAGTGTATAAAACAGACCCTTCACACTAAAAATCAAGAGAGTTAAGTCAAAGCAAAAATTGAAACTTGCACTATTCTAATTACCCAAATCGATTAAAAAATGATGACCAAATCATCCAATTTTTTTCATAGAAAATAACATTTATGTAACGAGGGATTTGTGTTAAAGACATTTCCCTGATGAAATCGATAGTGTGGGCTGGCTTATATTTCAATAATTGTGCAGTAGAAAGTATCATGATGTCGAAATAAATTTGGTTTAATTTTTTTTTCTCTCCCTTTATCTCTCTAAGAATCTAGAAGAATCACTTGAAAAAATGACTTGGAAATTCTCGAGAAAAAAATATTTTTAAAAATTCTTTTTAAAAAAAACACAATAATAAGTATATTTCATCCATCAAACAGGATCTCAAATTTAAAAAAAAATATCTTTAAAATTATTTTCTAAGTTTAGTTGGTGAAACGAAAAAATAAATTTTGAAAAATAATAAAATAAAAAACTCTATGCTCATTTTACACTTTTTAACGACATAAAAGCGAGTATTATATTCCAACTGCGCAGTTATATAAGAAAAAGCTTCACTAATACATTATAAAGATTAATCAAGACATGAGGACACTGAAATTCATACAATTGATGAATTAGCACTTCAAGCTGTTTAAGTATCCTTAATATGAATAAACCTAAGAGAGAGATAAACGTTAATTTTAAAAAGAAAAAAAAAACTTCAAAATCATTAAAATTTATAAATTGGTCTAACTTATCTAGTGTACATTGGAAGTAGATCCTAATACTTGTTTCTTATGTGATTAACTGATAAGAAAACATTTAAAATTACTTATTTTTAGATGCGAACATCAAAGTTATTGATAGGAAACAATTAGATACACTTTTCTTACATAAACTTCTAGATCAAAGAAAACATATATATGAACTTTTTTTAGATGAAAACATCTGGATCATAGAAAGAATTTATTGAACAGTTTTTAATTGTTTTATCACAACTCAAAGGTAAAACCTTTAAATCCTGCTGAAGAGAGTAAAAATCAGAAACTGAGTATGTTTATCTGTAAATCTAAGTTACCTGCAAACAATAAAAAAGATACATTCTCTAAGCAAATGCTGCACAAACCGTTGATAAATAATTAAAATAACAGAATACCCAAATTAAAGTCTTGAAGGACTCTGTATTTCTAAATGAATCTGCAAAAACCTGATAATCTGAAATTCGAATTCAATTTTCCATCAATTAAAAAAATAAACAATGATAAACAAAAAGCACCATATTTTACATATTTTTGTGTATACGAGTATCAATAGTTAACTGACGCTTTAGCATACCACATAAGCTTGTGGGATTTGAGATTACATGTTTTAGTACACCATCATTTCATTAATTTCTTAATGCTGAAGGGGAAGAGGGGATGCAGATGTTGCCATTTTAGCTTATTACACAGTACCATTCACCATTTTCCTTCATTTCAATTATTTATTGTTCTAACCCAAAAAAGTTCTTATAAAAAAATATTCTTAATAAGATTTAATTTAATTCGTGTCCCTAAATTTTAAAATTTGTTTAATATTTTACCTTCAAAAGTTTATTACCAATACAAAATGACTCAATTAACTTTTCATGTACTCATGCCTTCATCAAAAATAACGTTAAAATAAGGTAAAACGAATTTTAACTTATTTATTTTTGTAAGAAAATTCGTATTTTGTTTATAAATTGATCGTTGCATCAGAATTAAAAGAAAATATGTTTTTAGTAAAGCATAAAATCAATATCTGCTGAAATGAAAAACCGTATTGCGTAAAAGTATCAGTTGCATTAATTCTTAACCGCAGTCTCTGTGAGAAGAAACGATTGCTGTAACTGATGATGCAGCATAATTATAAAAGTAATATCTGATATTGAAATGAAGAAGCACTTACAAAGAAAGAGAAATCGAGAAATAACAAGAATATATTTTTATTTGGAAACTGGGGATGTTTGGAATGCAGTCCCTTTTAATTCAAATTATCGTCATAAGTAAGTGTATCGACATATATAATTTTTTCTGGTTCTAATTGTAAATCTATAACTAACAAAAAAAATGGACTATAAAAACTTCAAATATTTCTTTAAGGCAAGAATACTAAAAAATGAAAATGATAAATATATATGTGTATTATACATTGTTTCACATATAACGATAATTTTACTGCTGAATTTTTTTAATGCTGATGAGAAAGTAAATTTGCGTCTGTAGTCTCAATCTACTAAAAAAATAGTTCAATATATTATGCATAAATGTTGAAAGTTTAATCTACATTTGAATCGGGAGACATAAAGCTGTACTGATGAAAGTCAAGTTTTGTTATAAAACTGATACTCACCATAGCCTTTAGATTCAATTTCAAATTATAGTTCTGCTTCTATTAACAGAAAGCGTCATGAAAACCATAATTCTAATGGACCCGCCAATAAAACGTAAGACTCCATTGGTTCCATTTTATCTTTTCTTTCTACGAGTATAAATAGGTACGTAAATCACTTACTCATACAAAATATTTCAAACCTTTATTTTATTTTAAGCACTTATTCCCTTATGAAAAAAATGTTAATAATGTTTATTTTGGAGACTTAGAACTAAGAAATATCATTCCAATGCGAAGAAATCCTACATCATTGAATGAAATTTTTTTTACAATAAATGGTTTTCAGAAGTAACTTTATACAGCTTTTTATATGGTGGTTAGAAGTATCCTTTGTTTAGGTGGATGACAATTTTTAAATTGAAATTGTCCTTTGTTTTTATACATGTAGAAATAAAAAAATATATAATTTATGAATCATTATGAGACAAAATGTACATCAATTGAAAAAAATCATATACCTTAAGCTAAACGAATATATTTAACTAATGATGAATGAAGTTCCGTGTTATTCTTAAATATTCCTTTGTATGACATTTAAATTATAATTTCATCGCTATCTCTCATAATTAGATTTTAATATCTCTAAGAATCAAGTACTTAACGATTGCAAGCATTGAACTAATTTTGCGTATGTGAAAATATATTATCAAAGACTATTCCGGTATTCATAGAGCATTCTCTCTCGCACTTTTTGTCTTTAGGTTGGAAATTATCACCTGAATTCGATTCGTACAAGTATATGCCTCTGTTCAGGAATCTTCATTCCACTGATTACAAAGACAACGTTACCCTGGGACAATTACAGGGAGGCTCTAGCAATTAGATGGATGCAACCAATAACATTTTTGTAAATCCCATAGCAGTAATACAGAGTGCAAACCAAACACTTGGCTTACCAAAGAGAAGCCATGTAATAAATGAAAATAAAGTTTTAACTTATAACAACCAAAATTCTCTTTTTTTTTACATTTAAAATGCATTTAGTTAAACGATCCCTCAAAAATGCAAGCAAATTGCGTACATTTCAGTAAGATAATTATTAATTTACATAGATAAATAATTACATTAATAGATAAACACGTGTATAGTAATATAATATGATTAAAAATATGTTTTTCATACCATTTCTGATAATTATATATATATGTGTGTGTGTGTGTGTGTGTGTGTGTATAATTATATATATATATATATATATATGTATATATATATATATATATGTATGTATGTATGTATATATATATATATATATGGAAGATTCAGTTGTGTTTTCTTTAACATATTTTAAGGCCCCGTGTATTTCCGAACTCACCGCCCCAAATTTCAAAGAATAATGTTAATTCTGTTCATGCTGCTACTTTTCTTTCCAAATTTAGATTATTATTTTTAATTGAATAGAACAAAATGCTTTTTAAAGAGAAAAAAAAAACTTTACTTACAACAGAACAATGTGACCAATAGAATAGCATGCATTCTAAATAACAATGTCCAACTTCTGGAGAAAAAAAACTTCAGAAAAGCAAAAGACAAATGTTCTTTGGGTCAACTCCCATATGCTGAAATCAGTCAGTAAATTAGAGAATAGATAAAGAACAAAAAAACAACCAACTTAAATCGGAATTCTCTAGCTTTATTTATGGAAGTAGACTCTATTTCCAAGTAGTATTACTCATAATCCTCCTTCCCTTTCCAACAATCAAGCATCTATACCAACAATTATCCCCAACAAAGACAAAATGTAAAACTGAAAACGTATAGTGAGCTTATTTTTGTGTAAGTCCTTCATAATACAGTTTATTTTCATTTATTTCTAAATTTCTCTTTATCTAAACTCATGAAAATATTATCGGGGGAGATCCAAATTGGCATTGCTAATTTCCTTTTAACATGTGCAAACATGTTTTTTTTTTCTGTTAGCTTCTCAATTAAGTAGAATTATTCAAAATGAATGCTAATTAGCGTAAATGAAGTGTACTTCCGAATCCCAGGTTCACAAAATCAATTACTGTCAAGAATTACTATCTTCAAATTCCGAATTCATTTTTATTTTCACAAGCAAAACTTTCTAAAATACAAAAACATTGACAATGTTAATAATAAAAAGAAGGAAAATACAAGATTCTGCCATAAAAATCAGTAATTGTATAAATATTAAAATATAAGAGAAAACAATAAATTATTAAAGTAGATAATAATATTCTGTTCTAATAATACAATAAAGGAAGACAATACATTATTAAATTAAATATATTTTAGCAATTTAAATATACGTTAAGCAAGCTAAATGTAATTATTATATCATAATGTATTATAATGTTAATCTTTTGAACCGAACACTATTTATTCTTTATTTTATGCCCACGACTTTTTTGACATCATTTTCGAAAAATAACAACATATTTACACAATTTAATAATTTGTTTGTAGGCTTAAATGAATCAACTCCACTTTCATCAATTTAAATATAAAAAATTGCTTCTGTTCGTGATTATTTTGGCTTGCGAACTGAGTCTTGGAACAAATTAAGCTCGTGGACTGAAGTATGACTGTTGGAGAGAAGAGTTCTTTATCATTGAAAGTTTTTCTAACACTGATATTGCGATCTTCTCTGGTAATAGAGTTAAAAAAATTTACATGTTTTACCTCTTGCGGACTGTTATGAATTGTATTTAATTCATCGGAAGGTTATTAAGTTCAAAAATAACATTACCATTACTACTGAGTTCATAACTATGGCTATTTTAGTAGTCATTTGATTTAATAGTCCATAGAGAAACCGACAAATTCCGTAATTTTAGTAATCATTCTCCACACCAATCAGGTGAGAAGAAGAATTCCTGTACTGGTATAACTTTTCTTAAAATTTTGAATCTTATTGCAAGCATACTTCGAGAATAAATAATATAATATAACTTTACACATGGGTAAATAAATATCAAATATATGAAGTTTAAATACCCTATTTTTCTATTCCTGAAATTTACCCCAAAAGCTTTAAATTATTTTTCGCTTTTCTGCACAGCTTAAAAGAATTTATTTCAAATTCTTACAAACACACTTAGAAAACATGGTATTACAAGCTTTGTGATTTTCTCGGCTTTCCTTGTTCTTGTACTTTAAATGTGTTTTCAAATTACACCAATATCATTCATATTCATCTATAATTAATTTCATAAATTTGGCAACACATTCAACCATTTATAATTATATATCTTACGATGAACTTAAATTACTCTAGTTTTAATTTTTCTTGTAATTTTATAAGTAGAAATTTTCTTATTTACATATAAATAGAAGAGTATCTGTTTGTATGTTATTCATTCGAATCTACAGTTTTTTTTTTTTCCTTGATGAAACTTTGTACACTTGATCTTCAAAAGTAGAGAAACGTCATTATTTACATAATTTTTTGAAACGCCGTTCCAAAGGGTAGAAAACAAAAGAAAGTTGAACATATTAGATATTAATTCTTACTGTGCTCAACTGATGGCAGCACGTTTTTCATAACTATGTGTATGTCTTATGCAATTCTGAGAAATCAGTTGTAATGTTGACTTTGATTTAAACTAAATAAACGTATCTTAAATTAAATAAATATATGTTATTATTTAGATTAAAATGCATTATTGTTGTCTAATATTGTATTTTGGTCTAAATAAAAAAAAATAGTTCTCCAAAATTTAGTTCAGTTACTGAGTTCTAATATATTATTTATGAATGATTTACAGTTTCTAAAAAAAGGATTTTAAGAAATAGAAATGGGTTACAGAGAAAAAAAAATTGAAGGTTTATTTTAGTTATTTTAGATTGTGTGTACGTGCGCGTGTGTGTCTTTTCTTTTGCTTAGTTATCTTAAACATTTCATATGCATACCTTGAATAATCGTTTATTCTTAGATCCTCAATTTTAATATGTCTCCAGCTGTAACCTTTCACACTTATACTCTATATCAAACAACTTAGAAATATAAAGCATAAACAATATTGAAAATGCGATTGATCAAAACATTTTATCTCTCAAGCAACAGTATAATTAATTTCAATATATTTTAATGAGGAGACTTTAAAAATGTCATATTTTTCGTAGGGACAATAATAAGCGGCTTGTTCAAGAGTCGACAAACCGAATAGTTTGCTTACGCTCCAAACAGACAAAAGAAAATCATTGAATACCTTCAAACTTTCCGATAAAAGATGGGATTAAAAAAAATAATTTCGATCTGAATAAAATCTACTGTTTTATTCAAGCTTGGTAAAATTTTGTTCAATTCGCCTTGATCCAAAATAAGAGGAAAATCTTTGTTTATATGACTATTCGAAGATGTGCATTATTTCGGACTTCCTAACCTACATATAGGGGATATACCTTCTCATCTGAGCTGTAGAATTCATGAAAAAAAATTGGAGAGTTCCATAATTAAAGTATAAAAGAAGAAATAAAATGTTTAAGATAAAATCTGTTGAAAAAAAAATAAAGCCAGGTAGAGGTGACAGCTAAACTCACCGCCAGATCGACGCAAAGTTGCGGCATCTACCTTGAGGTAAAAACCAGCTTTTAAGAGCCTTACCCTTTGCATCACCACGACACTCTTGGAAATGAGTATATTCATAGGGAGGAGAGAAAAGGGATAAAGTATCTGAGATTTCTAAATACTACCTATTCTTCTAAATGAAGCCTCTTCATTCTGCGTAAATCCCAAGCGATGCTGGATATTTCAGCTAGTTTTCCATAAACTATAAAAACCTATCTTATTACAAAGTCTGTTGACTATATTTTCAGATATGTTTTATGATGAATTAAAGTGTTATAATACATATATGTTTTTTTTTAAAAAGCCCATTCTTGAACTTGAAAGTAGTAAAGAAAAAATGATGAAAAGTGATCATCTTGAAAGAAATTTTGGTGTTAATGAACCGTTATGGTTTTAAGCACCGTGTACGTTTTCTTTACAATTTTTTTATTTAAACATATGCTTTCTTTACTATTTTTATCTTCAGTCAGATTAATAATATCAACAAATAGCAAAAAAATACATACAATAATTAATAGAAAAAGTAAGACATTATACTTAAACGTACTTTTATTTTTATAATATAATATTTCAAAAATTATTACGTCATAAAACCGAAGTTAAATTTTATTTTAAAAATAAATTATTTTGTCAACTCCTGAAGCAGTGATTTTTAAATTGGCTTTAAATTAAAAATTAAAGCCAATTAAAAGAATTAATTTAAATTAAAAGAATTAAATTTAATTTTACAAGCTTTCATTAACATGTCAAATAAATAATTCCTGATTCAAATGCTAACTCAATTGTAAAATATTTCAAGTATTATACCAAAAGCTATTCAATTAAACTCAAATTTTCTACTTTGAGATATACTGCAAACTTTTGAGATATACTGTAGAATTCAAATGAATTAATTCTGTATTATTTTAACCCTAACTTCAAACTCTTTCAATCATTCTGAGACTTTTGTTTCCTCATTTTCATTCTTTCATTAACTAATCTATTTGAAGTATTTTTTTTTTTTGTTGAAAACTAAAAAATTTTCCTAGTTCAAGGAAATGTTGTATCAGTAGTATTACCATGCTAACAACTGTAATACCCTCCCCCCCCCCCAGCGATGTATGCTAATAACCGACATTATAAATGGAATTGCGCTTCAAAAACAGTTCATACATGAAGAATTTTTGGAAGTGTTGTGTCAAATTTAGGATGTTGAAGCGAAACTACTTTATTATCTTAGCATCGATTATCATAACAATTGAAATCGTACTTCTTATAAATCATGTTATAGTAATAGAGGGGAGAAAAGTAAACATAACCAACACACTTCGTACAATATTAAAACATATAGGTCGTAAACTATTTCTTCGTGTTTGCAGAAAGGATGAGAAAGACGTATTCGATATAAGATACTTTTGATCAAATGAATCAGAAACCTTAAAATTGGAAATAATTGATGAGCAATTAACAAGAACAGAATTTCAGAAATTTTGTGAATTTTCTTAGGGTGTATGAAATGCTGAAAATGAGACATCCTTCAGCCTGTTTGATAATGCTGTCATCATTCATTTTTCATTTTTAAAATAGGCCCTAGTTCATTTCCTGAAATTATTTTGACGACTGGAACTATATATGTTCAAAAACACAAAATAATATAAAAATGGATAAAAAAAAAAAGTAAACCCTTTTGCAAATTGCTGTGCTGTATTATCGAACTTTAAAAAATATAATATCGGCGATACCATTTTTCACGCGGGAAAATTATTCTTTTAAATATGTAATAATTCATACGAAATTATAAATTTTAAAGTTTAAGAAAGAAATGTAGTTTATCCAAGAAATAAACAAAAAGTGGTTTTCAATTTTTTTCTAAGCAAATTTTTGACACAAAGGAATTTTCATGTGAGTCAAATTAAAGAACTAATTTGTGCACAAATGGATTCGCTAATTTTTTTCTAACATAAAATTTTTTGACAACTCTTGAAGCATTAAAAGAAAAAAGGGGAAAATACATTTTTGATACAAGTAAATTTGAAATCATAAACCTTATTTAAAACATTCATAGTTATTGTTTGTCAACAATTGTCCAGTTTTAAGATTATAGAGCCCGAAAATTATTACTATATTACACCTCCAACATGTTGGGAGTATGAGATTAAAAAAATGAAAAGATAAAAGATAAACTACATTTAATGAAACATAGGTGAAAAATGATAAAAAATGCAGATACAAAAAAGTGATAAATGCTCTATGATATTTTAGATTTATTTCTTTTCATAGTAATCAATTTTCAGAAAAATAGGAAATTCCATATGTTTACCAAAGGAAATACTTAACCCTCTTGCACTGTATTTTAGTACAAAGAGGTTAAGTATTTTATATTTTTTCCTTTAAACTTCGCCCCGTGGTAGCCTAGTGGTCATGGTCGCAAACTCGTGCCCGGCGTTGTTATCGTCCAGTAATGGGTTCGACCCTTGATATTGCTAAAACCCCACCGCGTAACCGGGGCTGATTCACGTTAAATCTATCGAGGCTAAAAGTCATCCCATTGCCGTGGTGTAGAAGTTTGGCAAGAGAAGTGTCAGCTCAGGTGTATCCTCATCACTCGACCGAGGTTCAAAATTACGAGGTCCATCTCCAATATTCCTCGTATTACTCAACTAGTATGACGTTAATAAAGCTCTTCAATCAATCAATCTTTTAAATATTCCATATAAAACTTTCAGTTTATGAATAATTCTACATTGCATTTTACTATTCCCTACGATTCCACAATGTTTTTCCAATTATTTGATGAGAAGAATTTTCACAAAAGTGGTCAATAATTTATGTATCTGAAAAACAGATACATCATAATTCTAATTCAATATATTAAACAATGTAATAGTTAACAAAAAGGTCCATGAGCTATGCTGTGTTCTTTTGTAGTTAAATAAACAGACACTATCAATATCAAAAAAAGTCATGATATTAATTCAGAAGTCCTTCAGAAAACAGGACACGTTTTATCATCCGTCTGCAGGAATATTAAGATACATAATATATTTCTTAAAATATAATAAAACATAGTACAAATTCACACATTTTGAGAACAAAGCACCCCCAAATGACCGGTCATCAAGAACATCAATAATCATTCCTAACACACGCACAAACACACATGAGCTGCTTCTCGAAATAATCTTACTGAAGAAGCTTACTAATGTTAAAAGCAGGATTACCACGGAATAGCCAAACTGGAAGACATCGGATTTAACGTTCCTTAGATACTTCCATATAACCCTAAAATGTCTACAAACATAGATAAGGAGACTCGTACTTTTCCTAGCTCTACATACTATTTAATTTCCCCTGAACGACACTGGACATTTGTATTCTCTTCTTTCTTGATTCCCCTCGTTTCACATCGAGAACTATTTTGTTTTTATAATTTATCACTATTTTTCAATGCTCATTTGTTGTTTGTTCTTTATAAATAGAAGGTACTTTTTACAAGTACAAATTTACAGTCAAAATTCATGCTATTTTCTCAGAAAACATAAGTACTTCTACTGATTCCTTCATGAAATGTAAGATTTATCCTTATATTGAAAACGAATATATTAATAACACTTATGTGAAACATTTATCAGAATACAGAAATAAATATATTGCATGTTATAAACAAAAGTAAAGAACAAAACATATTTAAAAAACTAAAATATTTATTCCAAGATGTGTGTGTGTGCGTGCGTGTGTGTGTACGATAAGCCAATTAAATTATTATTAAAAACACATAACAAATAAGAGGACAATTAAAATCCAAAAAACAACAAAAGAAAACATTATATATATATATATATATATATATATATACTCATTGCCATTAAAACTTGCAGACAAAGAAAGAGTTGTCAGAATAAAATGAAATTTTACATGCGTAAGAGAAAGGTTGATGTAAGTAAGTGATTAAAAAACGAAGCAAAATGATCGTTTTATGTAGAAAAAATTACAAATGAATGGAGGTTTTAGTATCCTGTTGGGCCACCTATAGCATGAATGCATGATGTGATGCAGTGTCTAGCATTGAGATACACAAATCCCGTATGATGTCCTGCGACATGTGATTTAGTTTGAATGTTCTTCTGGTTAATTTTAAAAAATTAAAATTCAATAGTTTTGTATATCTCATAAGAAATTATTTTTTTTTAATCTTGTTTTCAAAGAAAATTAAAGGAATACTACATGTTGGATGAGATAGCAATTGTCTTGCGAGTATTTGCTAACATTTTTATGGATAAAATTTTATAGACAACAATATATTCACTTTATTTAAATACGTAGATAACCTTAGAATTTGTCAAAATAAATTTAACCCAGAGTTGAACCGGATTTATGACTTTGTCCTTTTTATTTAAATTTGATTCAAACTATTATAAATTCGTATGAAAAGGATTAATTAGATATTAATTTAAATGTTTGTTGATAATAGGATTATTAGTAATATTTTTGACAAGAGAGATAATTTTTGGTCTCAATATATAGTTTGTTTCTTCGACAGTAATTTAAGCTTAAATATTTGCAGAAACATAATATGTAATTTTATTCTTCGGAATATTAAGTTAGTTAATATGCCTTTAAATTTCCAAAATTATCCGAATAAATTCTTTCATATTTGTGTTGAGACCGATTGCGCAATTAACTTTTAAAAACAAATTTAAAATATAAAAATTATAAAATAGATTAATTTTTAAAATTATAACATGAAATATAATTCTCTTCTTTTTTTGTTTTTTGTATTTAATGTATATTTGGTTTTATTTAATTAATTTTTGTAACCTTAGTTTTAAAAAAAATTCGATCTTTTTGAATTTTTGGATGTATTTTTCTTGATTTTAATTCTGATTCATTTCGGGCGATAATATCTTTATGCTTAATGATGTGCGTTTTTGGCGTCAAGTATTGGCATAGGACGAAAATAGAGTAATTAATTACGATAAAGACGGTTATTCTAGCTTTATTTCTTAACTTTAATTATTTTGTATGTATTAGAGCTCGTTATTTCTTACGTTGTAATTTTCACTGAGTTTTGGTTCAAATCTTAGGATTTCTGATATTTTTTTCTTTGGTTTCCTCACTTTTAATTGTTGCTGACTTTGTTTCCTAATTTTGATACTTTTGATGTGTGCCCTTGTTTAATAGAGCTGTTACTGATTACGAAAGTTTGATCATTAAAACATGTTTAACCAGAGTACCTCTTTCCTAATCAAGAGGTAATATTACATAGCTTTGTTTTCATTTTGTTCATTTTTAAAGGATTTTCTTTTTTTAATTCTCTCTTGCTGTTATACTGAATAAATTTTTCTTGTTTTTAAGTTTTCGTTTTGTTTTCTTTATTTTCTAAATAAGTTTAATTTTTTAGATGTAATAATAAATAATTTTCAATTTTTAATATTTTCAAAAAATTCAAAGTAACTTTAAATTTACTTTTACTTAAATTCTCTGAGCATTTTATAATGTATTAATGTTTATTTCTATCTATACTTTTCAATATATATATATATGATGCATTAATGCATTAATACTTATACTGGTGTCTACAATTATTATTAAGTACAAAAAATACTTTTTTGGCTTAGATACATGAACTCCTAATAAGTATATTTAAATGAACTTTGTAACGCCCCTTCATAATTTATTACGGTTGACATTTCCATTAAACTAAATGGTACTGATGCAGCAACAAATTAACAATTTAACTAAAAGAAGTCAGAAAAGAACTAACTCACCTTATTCATAATTATTTTAATTAACACTCTCTCTTTACTCTTACTCTTTCTCTACGTGCCTGAATCTTAACTTAAAATCAAATCCTGAAGTTCTAGCTTACCAATTCACCTGTACCTTATGAGGTATTTCTCAAATACTAAACGTTCGAACTCCTTTTACACTTTAATTTAATCAGGAATCACTTCCTACCGAATTTAATCACAGATGATCAGCTATTGCAAATTGCTAATTTTTAGAGTACGAGCATCTATTCACTACTCATTATCAACTATCCACCATCACTTTCAATTCAATTTCGCTTATAACACTCCATCAAATCAATTCATTATACTTCTTACCTTCATCTAATTTACATTATCACGTTTCATTTTATTGGGTTAAGGTCTTATTTTATGAAATTCAAATTATAAAAAGAACCCAAGGTTCGTGAAAGATAAGTCGTACATAGGCCAACGTCACAACTTTTTGGATAATAAATGACATCATTCATATATACTGTGTGCTTACTAAGTCTTAGAAATTAACTTAGTACTTTAAAAACAATTTTTAAGTATGAATAAGAAATATGTTCTTTTTTAATCTGTAAATGTATTTCAAAATATTATTTCTTGTTCTCTCAGTAAGGTGATTAATTCAGGTTGAAGGTAATATACCACTCTCCTCAATCGATGCTATCTTCAAAACACTATGGTATCTCGGAGGCCAATTTCGCCTCAGTGATGGCTTGAAAATTCCTTAAAATAAAGTCCCCAAAATTCTATCTATCAGGCTTACATCTAGAGATTTTAGAAATCTGTGTTTTCAATCATGTCTCCATTATCAAGATTTTTTTTTTTTTTTTTTTTTTTTTTTTTTTTTTGGGGGGGGGGTCCGACTTGGTGATCGCATGTTGTCTATCATTAATTAAAAGACTATCCCTCTAATCATAGCTACGAAGTCTTGCCTAGTGATCCAAGACTTCTCATCAATGCACCCGGTAAGAAAGTTTCTTCGCTCGAACTCATGCATAGAAGTACATGCATTGCTTATTACGTGTTTGTGCCTCTTCATAACATCAGATCCGAACCATCGCTGCGATCACATACGTTAATATTGGTGAATGATTTCTGGTTTCTGGGTGTATCTGGACGCAAACTACTTTAAAATCCGACACCCAACTCATATCCAACTAGTCACTGAATAGATCAAACGACCATTGTTATTCACAGAACCATTCAGCTCTGATATTTTCTGCGCTGTTTCATTTAAGCGCTATTTTGCTGTAAGGAGAGAACACAAAACTTTGTTTTATTCTTGTTTAAAAAATAAACTTGTTTCATTTATCCTTTCTTGAAATGCTTTGTTTCAATATTGCAGTTCTTGTGTGTGTGTGTGTGTGTGTGTGTGTGTGTGTGTGTGTGTGTGTGTGTGTGTGTGTGTGTGTGTGTGTGTGTGTGTGTGTGTGTGTGTGTGTGTGTGTGTGTGTGTGTGTGTGTGTGTGTGTGTGTGTGTGTGTGTGTGTGTGTGTGTGTGTGTGTGTGTGTGTGTGTGTGTGTGTGTGTTCATACGCATTCCCGCCGTGTTTAGTGGCATGGTGGTTATGAAGTTCTACAAGAAAATAAGAAAGTATTTCTCAAAGAAGTATAGAAGTGTTGCAGAAAAGTTATAGAAATACAATATTTTAATTTATTCTAATAATTTAATCAATTATATAATTTACAGCTGCTATATACAGCTATTTTTTAATTTCGATTTCATTTTGCGCGTAACTTTTGCGTGTGTGCGCGCTTAACTTTTATCTAACGCAGGTATGGATAGATTTGTCAAAATCGAGGGCAACATAAATTCACTCTGACTTATGAATGGGTCTGTTGAAACTAGAGAAAATAGACGGCGCCTTACGAAACTTTCCCAAGATAAAAGTCAGATGTGATACTACCTTCTCCCAAGGTTGAAGGAGGTAGAAAGTATTGAAATTTTATAGCGAAAATATTATATTATACTGTGTTAAATGTTTTATAACATCTTAAATTAAACTAAATTATACAAGAATTGATTATGAAAACCACCTATCTGACAGGTAAGAAAATTTCCCTACCTTTGAAATGTGTGTATTATGAAACGTGTATGGCCAAGTTCTAGGCCATACAGGTTCCCCCCAAAACATGAAGATTGCATATTATTTCCATTTTATAACATTATTTCAAAGAAAATTAACGGAAAGGAAATAAATTAAGCTTACTGTGCAATGTTTATTTTAATGTTTGGTTCAATGTCTGTTCCAGTCCTTTTCAAAAGAGATACTTATATGTTTAATCAAACTACTCCTTTTTATTAATTTTTTCTTTAGATTTCTCAATGCTCTTGATTTAAAAGTACATTCACCCCATTATATATTGATATAAAGTGGAATGCGCTTTTAAAAGCGTTATTTGTTAAGTATAATCAATGATCCACTCAACGATAGAATTTTAACTTTTCTCTTTTCAGTTTTGCAGGTTTTGTCATTAAGTCTTTAAGTAGAAGCTCTATAAGCAGATTATAGCATACTACCTAAATAAATCTTGCGGTAATCTTCCTTTCTTACAGTTCTAACTAACGTTAGGTTTGATTAGTGTTGTACAATTGTTTTGATTGATTGTTTGTTAAAGTCGGACTTCACAGCAACACTAAAGCTAATGGTGACAGACCTTGTAATTTTGAAACTGAGTCAAGTGACGAGGATGACTCCTGAGCCGGCATCACTCTCTCCAAACTTTCACTCCACGTAGAGCCTCAACAGATTTACTGTTCAGCAGCCGAGCTCACGATGCGAAGAAATACAACGTTGATCCTGAACTTGCGACCATGTCCACTCGGCTACCAAAGTCTCGTGTTGCATAATAAAAACCAGAATGTTATTAGTAAAAAAGTACATCATTTGAACTAATGCCAAATGGTATCTCACTCCAACCTCCACACCACTACGAGGAGAAAGTAAGAATGAGAAAATACATTCTCAGCTCTTAACATTAGAAAGACCGATATTTTGATTTACCTAGATCAACTGTTAGCAGAAAAAGAAATGGAGAATAATTGTTTGATTTTTAACGCAATTATCATTATAAAAAAATTAAATAAGTTATTTTAAATAATTTAAAACTGGTGCATCATTTAAATAAAATACAGGAATTTAGTTATAATTGCAACATATAGAACATTATAAAATCCTTGAAGCCGATCATATCGTGTACAATCGACTCATTTGATTTGACACTTTATGAAGTTGTAAAAATTTACTATTTTCCGAGAGAGATTTAGGATTATCAGCTATTTTAACTTTTCTATGCATAATGCTTAAGACAAAGTCTCTTTTTTTACACCGATAAAACAGTAACAGTTTTTTAGACGTTCTCTGAAACTTTTAATAAGACTCCCTTGGGAGTTGTATCTCTGCAAACCTGTGCGGCTCTCTGCGATTTACACGTATTGTATTAACAACAGAAGTTCCTTTTGCCAACAAAGTATCCGCAAGTTTCTGAGATGTAAAACCATTGGTTATTACGAAATTTCTTCCCTTAAAAAAGAAAATGTTCAATCAGTTTCATAACGACATATTAACAAACAAAACAATAAAACAAAGCTGCACATTTTTGCCCTATAAGTTAGATTTATCCTATTTAAGCGAAGTGGGATAAGTGATTTTGTCAACAAACCACATGAACTGTAGAATGTCTTTAAAATGGTTTTGCGATTGTTTCCATGAAAACTAGAAGATCCTACTGTTTTGATCATAAGTAACTAAAGTCTAGAATGGTATATTGTTCCTCTTGAGTAAACTAGTCCAATAAAAATATTTCCAAGGAAATGACGATGAATCCGATTTCATTTAGCGGCAAGTCTCATCGCATTTTTAAATACTTGTATGCTTCAATATGGATTCAGAAGCTTCATTTCTTCTATTATTTTCTTAGCATATGGAGTAGATCCTATTTTTTCTTTCAATATTTCTTGAGGTATATCTCCAAGATGTATTAGAGCTTTCATCGGGAATTTCTTATCGAATTCCGTTTGGAGCTTGAAGGTTAACTGTTGATCTAACAATATGTTGAAGGGATTTTCATCATCCATTTCTTCAGAAATTTTTAGTTTTGCTCGGAAATTTCGTTTTCAGAAAGAATTTGGAAAACCAAATAACTATTTTCCTCATCATCAAGGCAATTCTCATCGTGTTGATGGAAAAAAGCTGAACACTCATCAATACTCAGTCCTCTTGAACGAGGTATCGAAAAAACAACTGTCAAATACTTGAAATTGACAATGCATAAAACAGTATTACCAACTCGCATTCACCAACAATGACCCTGGAAATAAGCACATATGCAAACAGAATAAAAAACGAGAAGCCGGGAAGAAACAACGAAGGTATTTCAATAGTAGGGTGGATCAAATCTCTATGGCGGTTTTTTTTTTTTTACCGCTATGGTCGTTCTAGGCCAAACATTAATATATACGCTTGTTATACAATATTGATTTTTAAGATAATTGATGTATTTAAAATCTCAAAAACATAATAAAAGTTACAACATTTCTGTGAGCTGATATAAACGTTTTAAGATGTATCACTTCTCGATGTCACTTTGCCTCAAAATGACCGCTCCGGTCGTTTTTGTGTTAATTAACAATTGCATTACGTAAAACCTGGCGAGACTGGTACTAGTAAATAAACAGAATATTTACATGGATCTCTACTGAGGCTGTACCAAACTGCTACTTTTAAATGAATGGTTTCAGTAATATTAACTCTAGTTTTGTAGTATGTAATATTCTATAAAAATAAAAAACTAATATCATATTGCTTTTTAAATATATTTTATTATCCTAAAATAATTTTAGAATACATTCCTCTAAACTATTAATTTATCTTCCAATACCGTAATATTTTTGAATAAAATGCTATGAGCCTATTACATTCTATGGCCCCATTCTCTTCGGCTAATATTGCATTACCATATTGTTTTTGTAATCGCATTTTACAATCCCATTACTTTTTGGAACCCGGTTCAGGACCTTACAGTTTTTGTAAATATTACCCTTTCTTAAATTGTTTATATGATATTATAACTTTTATTTTGCATTCCACTTTTATATTGCTTAAAGAAATAGCTTAAAACTAAGAAACAACTATAAAATATTTAAAATATCCGCATTTTTCAATTTCTTACTATTGCGTTCAGAAAAAATAAAACTCTCATTAAGTGCTTTTTTAATCAACTTTTTCTATGAATTTTTATTATCATATATAGCTAGCTTAAATATCTTAAATCTGATAATAATTTCAAAGAATATTTTGATGTTTTAAAAAATATTTGGTATAGCCGTAGACATTAATATAAAAATATGTATTTTATATATCTGTATCGATTCTACTTACATAATCAAAACATAAAAGTTGTTATGCATTAATTAACAAGTAAGACATACAAAGAGTTTCAAAATCCATGGATAAACATTTAAGAGGTGATAGAAAACATTTAAACAAGAAATTTTCACCGTGCAATGCTTAGGCGGAGAGCAAGTGGTGAACCGCTAGACGGCGCTGTAATGGAAAGCATTAAGCACGAGTTTTCTCACTCATCGTCATTTCTATCGGGAATTTCGGGAGGCATGGTGGCCAACAGTAATCAGGAAAAGACTATGCCTCCTGAAATCCACGGTAGAAATGACAATGTGTAAGATAACACGCGCTTTATGCACATGTGAAGGAAAAGTTTGTATCAAGATAAAAATATCAAATTTTCTAAAAAAATAATTTAATTTTTTTTATTGCCCACACAATAAAATATTTTTCCTGTAAAGTTCGGAGCAATAAGAAATTCATGATTAATAAAAGCAATTTAATATATAGCCTTGTTTTGGTAAGACTCTTGAAGGTTATATGATCAAATTTTTTAATATTTTCTAAGTATTTCGAATGGAAAGAAGGACAAAGTTTCATTTAATGTATTAACTTCAGTGTACAGTTTATTTAATTTGGCACTGTTATGATTTGATGGCATGATTAGTTATTAGATTTTATTAAGGAAAAGTTTGCACTAAGGAAAGTATTGTATAAAACCATCTTATAATGGTAATAACATGCAGTTACAAAAATTTGTGCAAGTTTTCACTTTTAATCTTCTATAATAAATTGATACAACTAATTACCATTATACTGATTCTAAATCCTTGGTAATTACTTGATTCAACAAAAGTGAAACAATGTATAAAATTAAAATTTGTTTTTTAATTACTTTATTGAGAGCAAAACTTAAGCAACTTTTCAGATTGAGCCTCAATACCGAAAAAAATCATTTGGGTGACATGAGATTCACGCTGCAGAGGCACAATGTAGCACTTAAAATTTGATAAAAGCATAGCAGCTAAAAATTAATTATATGCATGCATTATGGAACAAAGCAGTAAAAGGCCTTATTGACAAAATTGAGTTAGTGGAATGCATTGTCTGGACATGAAGAACAACAAACCAAAGTTTCTAGTAAAGAATATGACCTGCCCTAACTGCAATGGTTGCATGACACCGTCTGTTCATACTAAGTACCAAATTATCCAGCAGTTCTTGAAGTAAGAGTTACCACTCTTCAAAGAGCATATGTTTCAGCTGTCTGGTGTTTTCTGGAAGATACGGTCTTGCTACCAGGCCCAGAGAATCTCATACGAGTTCGATGGAATTTAAATCAAAGGAACATGCTGGCTAATCCATTCTGCAGATATCCTCACTTTTTGGAAGCTCATCAACAACAGCTGTCCTATGTAGTGTCATCCATAAGAACAAAGTCTAGACCAATTGCACCTCGGAACAGAAGCATGTGTGGAAGGATTATTTCGTTGCATTAACGATCTCCAGTAATTGAGCCGCTATTTTTTAAACCGCTAAAATTTAGAGTTCTGTTCGTCCCTTCAACATAATGCCTCTTCACACATGTATTCCACGACCAGTCCAACAGTCTCTTTCCCTAATGTTAGTGGGATGAAAACGTGTTCATACATCCCTCAATATCAACTAGAGCTGAGAATAGTTGCTCAAAAGACTCTCATAGGTAGACAGAAAGTGATTCAATTTATGAGATGTCCATTAAAGGTTTCTTGACACCACTGAGAAAAAGGTACCGCAAATGGGCTGCTGTTATTGGTATACAGCGTTCCGGACGACGGGGAAATGATCCCCTTTATACCATGATACCTGTCCTCCGTTGTCGTATGCAGTTGCTGAGCAATGTTGCACGATGTCTGGTTCCATTCTTTTTTTTTTTTTTTTTTTTTTTTTTTTTTCCCCTGCTGCATCACTTGCCGTTATTTTCCTCGGCCAACCACCGCCAACCTTTCTTACAACTGTACCTGTCATTTGGAAGGCTTTCCAGGCTCTTGAAACAACATTTTTGTCAATTCCAAACTCTTGTACAACACTCGTCAAACTACGCACATCTTTAAGCTTATGTAAAGACATTCTGATGGTTTCTTGTAGCCATCACTAACATACGATTTCACTTTCACATGTTGGGGAATGTGTGTCTGGAAATGCGTCCTTTCTATTTCTTTTTAAATTGCATTGGCATTGAGCGTGCGAGTTCCATGCATTTGCTTGCCGTGACGTCCCCTTTGATGTCATAGTGCTGATATATCCCAATGCATCATCATTCTACTGAGCTACCTTTTCACTGTACGGGTCGCAAAAGGCCCTTTTCAACAATTACAGGGTTGTATGTTGAAAGATTCATTTGTTGCTTAAGTTTTACACATTAGTGTATTAACTAAAATGTAGATTTTTATTATTCAAACATTAGTTGGTCTTTTAAAAAAATACCTCAGAAACGTGTGTAGCTATATTTTTACAGTAAGATGAATATTTTATTATAATTCAGAGGAATCAAAAATACGAAGGTTGTCCAGAGAGTCAGAGAACTGAGTCTCTGATGCTGAATTTCTTCAGCAAAGTTCGCTACACTGCGTTCATGAACAAATTGTAAGGAGTTGAATGAGCGCTCTTTTGTCTTAGTCGATTGAAAACACTTGTTATTGTTCAGAGTTGAAATGAGTGTCCTGATTCCGAAACACACTAACTGCGAGTTTAGGGGCATAATCCACTTTCTTCTAGAGAAGGGAAACGCGGTGCTCAATATTTCTAACAAAGTAAGAACTGTTTATTATAATAGAGTCATGAACTGTACTAATGTACCCCGGGGTAGCATTTAACGCCAAGCGGTACTGAGAAACCCTACAAAATTACGGAGGACAATACCGAACGAAAAAAGGGGGAATGGAAGGGAAAAGAATGTTTTTGTTTACATCACAATACAAGTCCTCTCACAGCAACGCTAGTGGTCGTGGTTTCGGATTCGTTGCTGGCAGTTTTCATTCAGTCGCGGGTTCAAGCCTTGACCACTAAATACCCACCAAGTAGCTGGGGCTGATGCATGTTAAATCTGTCGGGGCCCAAAGTCCTCCAGTTGGCGTGGTGTGGAATTTAGGAGAGGGGGTGCCAGCTCAGGTGTCGTCCTCGTCACTTGGCCATGGTTCAAAATTACGAGATCCGTCGCCAATTGCCCACCTGTTGTTTCTAGTGCAACATTAATAAAAACTAAACTAAATTAAAAATCGGAGAAGCCTTCCTTATGATATCTGTAATTTCAAACATAAGTGTTTAAACAAAAAAAAAATGTAGTCTAAAATGTCTAAAACTTCCTCTAAAATAATTATTATATATATCTTAATCTAAAATAGCATTTTAAGAAATTGAATTTATTTTTTTAAATAAAAAAAAAAAACAAAGAACCTTATCCCTTTATTGACGAAAAGTAGCGTTTTGCTCTTCTACATTTTTTTAAATATGCGGTTCACAATACAGTTATAACACACGGAGAACTGTTTAAACAGTCTTTCCCCATGAGAAAATAAGTGAAAGTATTTTTGGCGCATGAGCCAGATACAGCCATGCAACGCTGGCTGTATCTGGCTGTAAGGTAAAGCTGTGAACAAGACGTGTGAAAAAATTGAAAAAAAGATAAAAATTGGTTGACATGGAGGGTCGAAAATAGATATTGATTGCTAGGGTATCCCGGGGACACGTCACTTGCTTTTACCAAAGACAGTAAGCCCCCATGATAAAGAAAAAGATAACCAGGGTACCTCATTGTCATGATGTCCGTACTTGTCCAACGAAAGCAAGCCCCTGAGGCTCCCCAACTTGGAGTGAGAGAAAGTGAAGTTTATTGGCACAAGAGCCAGATGTGGCTATACTGCGCCAAATAAGATGTAACTGTGGTCTAGACGTGTGAAAAAAATTGGAAAAAGATAAAAACTGGTTGACAAGAAGTGTCGAAAATTGAGAAGGATCGCTAGGGTATCCCATGCGCGCCCCATGTTTATCGAAGACAGTAAACCCATAGTAAAGAAAAAGATCACTAGGGTGCCTCGGGGTCATGATGCTCGAACTTACCAAAAGAAGGCAAGTTCCTGAGGTTCCCTGATATAATCCCCAGGAGCAGGGTGCCCGGCTATATCCCCAGACCCTGGGTACCCATTTTAGTCGCCTCTTACGACATGCATGAGCTACAACAGGACTGTTCAGTCATACCCGGTCACCACACAGGTCTCCCCAACTTGGAGGGCCAGTCCTCTGATACTATCCCCAAGGCAAGGTGACCGTAATATCCCCAGACGCTGGGTACCACTTTAAAAGTCTCTTATGACATGCATGAGCTACAGTGGGACTATCTTTCACACCTGGTCATCACACGAGAGACAGTCCTTCCCCAAATGGGTATCTTAGACCTGAAGGTTATAAGTAAATAATATCTTTTAATTTCTAATACATTTTATGAAGGTATCCAGTCACTTTCCTTGGGTATTTTCTCCCTCAAAACACCACCCATAAGTAATGTAATTTGATTTCTCATTAACGTCACACTTAGAAGCTACGCGTTGTGTTTTAGTTGCAGCAGGACTCGAACCCAGGACTCTAGGAAATAACGCCGATTATAACAAGCTTTTGGTGAACAGACCTGTTCATTTTCAACCACGATCAATAGACCAAAATGGCATTCTAGCTGGTTCTCCTTTCACTAAAATTCCTCATGATCTTAATAGCTTAAATCTAGTTGAATTTAAAATTAAATTCCCCCTACCCAATATTACATATAATGGTCTTAAGTAGCGGAGTTTTTTGTAACAGTAGTCATCAAGCATTAACTCTAATAACAGTCTATTACTAAGAAGTTTAATTAGTTTAGTTTTTATTAACGTTGCACTAGAAGAAACACGAGGGCTATTGGCGACGGACCTCTTAATTTTGAACCATGGTCAAGTGACGAGGACGACACATGAGCTGTCACCTCCCCTCTAACATCCCCACTATGCCATCGGGAGGACTTTGGGCCCCGAACAGATTTAACGTGCATCAGCCCCGGCTACACGGCGGGTCTTTGGCGGCCAAGGATCGAACCCGCGACTGAACGAAAACCGCCAGCCGCTTGTCCACTAGTCTACCGTGGCCCCTATTACTAAGAAATGGCAATTTCATGGACTAGCAAAATTCAATTTTAACAAAAACCACCAAAAAAGTTACTTGGTCAGTTCTATGATGAAGTTAATACATAACTGCCGATTATGTAAAAAGCAAACATAATGTACGCTCATTCGTTTGTTATTCCTTCAATGCCAGAAATAATCGTTAAACTTATTAGTCTGTAACCGATTGTTAAAAATTTATTTTCTCAGACTAAAAGTGTCTTCAAATTAAAATTTTTCGATTAATCTGAGCTTTTCTCTATATGGCAACATATCCAAATCATTGAAAAAGTTACATGGCATATTCAACAACAAAAGGCTATCCCAAATGAGTGAGTAAGTGAATGTAAAATGGTTTTTTTGCGCAAGAGCCAGGTGTGGCTATGATGCGCCAAACAAGATTTGACTGTGGTCTAGACGAGAAAAAAATTGAAGAAAACACAAAAATTGGTTGATAAGGAAAGTCGAAAATAGAGGATCGCTAGGGTAACCCGGGGGCGCGTCACCAATGTTCACGAAAGACAGTAAATTCCATGGGTAAGAAAGATAACTGGTGTGCCTCGGGGTCAGAATGCCCGTACTTACCTAAAGAAGGCAAGTCTCCGAGGTCCCCAGATATAATCCCCAGGAGCAGGGTGCCCAGATATACATCCAGACGCTGGGTACCCATTTTAATCGCTTTTTACGACTTGCATGAGCTACAGTGGGACTATTCTGTTATTCTTGGTTACCACACGGGTCAAAGGCTATCCTAAAATATAAATCTTTATCAAAAGTATCCTTCTAAGTGATAGAGTGATAACATTTTAATGGTGCAAGAGCCAGATGTCAAACAAGGTAGAGTTGTGATCTGAACGTTTGAAAATATTGACGATAGATTATAAAAATTAGTTAATAAGGGTTGAAAATAAAGAAGGATCACTTAAGACATCCGTGGGTGCGCCCCCCGTGTGTTATCCAGAGACCCCATGTGTTAAGTTTTTATTAACGTCGCACTGGTAGCAACACGAGGACTACTGGCGACGGATCGCGTAATTTTGAATCTCGGCCAAATGACGAGGAAGACACTGAGGGGGAGCTGGCATCCCCTCTCTAAACTTCCACACCACGCCAATGGTAGGACTTGGACCTCGACAGATTTAACGAGCATCTGCCCCGGCCTACGTAAAAAGGTAAGCCCCTGAAGGAGTGATCGATGGAAACCTTTAAGAGGTGACCTGGAATTTCTATACTGTCTTAGCTTTATGAACTCCAAGGGCGCAAGGTTCCCCGTTTATAGTCAAGCTTCATAAAACACTCAATTTTAAAAGCGTTATGTAGTCTAAAGATTTTGGTTTTATTAAAGTCGCACTAGAAGCAACACGAGGGCTATTGGTTACATGTAGTCTAGAAAAACTCAAAAGAAAAGGAGAGAATGAGGAATGAAAATATTTAAGGAGCGTTAGATTACATGCTTGCGTTGCAGGTAGGTCACACGTGGTTACCCTCATGATAGAGTTTGATTTTATCGACGTCACACAAGAAGCAACACGAGGTCAATTGGCGATGGACCTCGTAATTTTGATCCTTGGTCAAGAGAAGATGACAACACTCAAGCTGGCACATCCTTCTAACTTCCACACCACGTCAACTCTCATGATAGAAAAGGAAGATCTCCAGTGCTGTTTTTGTAAATCTCTTGCTTAAAGTTAATACCATGAGAAAGTTTGACAGCCAAAACCCCGAAAATAAGCATTTCCTGTTCAGTTGAACTCTAAACTTCTGGAGAGAGTCCGAATCCAGATATTCAAAATCCAGGATTATGACAATTCTCACCGTAATGTAATTCTAATTTGCTTTCGGTACCCCAATGCAATCCCAATTAACTAATACTATTATGCATAGTTTAAACTGAACATTCAAGTCGGGTCAAAAAAAGACGTCACACTGACCTTTCTGAAGACCAGCGAAATTCTCATTCCCTTTCCAACCTTCAATATTTACAAGACATAGGAGTCAACAGTAGCTCAAAATTTATCAGAAAAATACTGAAATCTATTGCAACGATCTAAATACACAGTTAAGGATTTTTTCATTCAATGGTAATAGAAATTTTTAAATATCTGGAACAATTTTTACCCACGTAAAGCTAGTTTATGAACTAAATAATCATATTAAACTCCGAAAGGGCTACAAAATCTAAATAAGACACTGCCATAAATGGATACACAGTTAAATAAAAGTTTATTAAAACTCGCAATACAAATCAATTTCAATTATTAAAGAACAAATGCAAACAAGAACTACAGGAAGAAATACTCCAAAATATTAACACTTAACAAAATTCACACAAGCTCGGATGTTTTAGAATTACACATTTTATAATTTATTACCTCCAAGATTTCTTTGTACCAATTTATAAATGTTTAGATAATGCATGTTGTACTAAAAAGTATAAAATAACTCAAGTACGCATTTCCACTTCAATATATTGGATGGTAAACTTAAATAATGAATCCATGGAGAAACTCCAAGCACAGAACACAACCACAAGTTTAAAGTAAACAAAACTTTAACTATTCAACAAATTCGCAAATTAAAATTACAAACCAAAGCCCTCAAGTCTTTACTTCATATACCTTGAAACCGAAAGAAAGGATTCTCAAGAGTATTATTTCTGTAACAAAACGCAGATACTCCATAAGTAATTACAATGTTTCGGAAATAGAGAGGCTCTGAACTAATAGAAATCTACTTCACCGACGAGGCTCAAGTAGATTTTGGTTTTATAAGGTTATCAATCATAGCTTTTTTAAACAAGTTAAGATTTGCAAACATTTGACGATTTGCTTTTTCCATAGATATAGCAGTAGTGTCAGTAGGAGGGGGAGGTTCTCTGATACGATCTTCAACGATGTCGACTTTCCTCGAAATTTTCGCTTGAATTTCAACTCCATTCTTCGCTAAACTAATGGTTTGATCAACACTAGAAGCAGTGTTCCATTCACAAGTAGGATTTATGTGCAAGAGAAAGAGACCATCTGTACCTCCATCTATTATTCTAAGTTGTTCTTTCGGAATACCCGTTGAATAAATAGTTATACCTTTACCTGAAGAAACCAAGGAATTCATGCTGCTATAAATTAGTTCTTCCCCAACTGGATGCATGGTAGAGGCACTTTCATTTGATATCAAGGAGGCAAAAGGACTCAAAAACTTTCGCAATTGAGACTGCCCGTAGACAATGGAGCCAAGAACTTCCCCAACTTTATCCTTTAATTGAAAACCGTTACTCTGTTTCAAGAAGTTAATAGCACGATTAATACTCTTATATTGCGAATTTAACGACTGTAACATACCCGAAGAATCGATGCCTCTAATAAAGGTTTGCCATTCGTTTTCATCGTTCATTTTTCTAGTTTCTTTGATAATAAGTTCAAGATCAGCTTCAACTTCTTTTAGCAGACCTACAACATTTTCCTTTTGCGCTCTGTGAACTGCACGCCTAGTTTCCATACCAATATTTGCTCGTACACTCATTTTAATTAAAATTAAATAACCTGCTTGGATCCTGGAAGAATGAGAACAAACTTTCTAATTTGGGGTTTTATATAGCGTAAGTTACATATGATCAGTTACGTAATTTATTAAACTCGAAAGTAATTTATTCGTTAGTTGTAGCCAATAATAAGACACTTCCATTTGATTGGATTTTATTAAAATTGTTCATCATTTAAACTGGTCTGTGACTGCAGTAGCCTAGTGGTCATGGTCGTGAATTCTGGCAGGAGTTGTTCCCGTAGATTCGTGGCTTCGAACCTTCAAGCTATTAAAACCCCGCCCTATAGTGGGGCTGATACATGCTAACTCTGTCGAGGCTCCAAGTCCTCACGGTGGCATGGGGTGAAAAAATGAAGAGGGAGTTCCAGCTCTGGTGTCGCCCTAGTCACTTTACCGAAGCTCAAAATTAAGAGGATCGTCGCCAACAGCCCTCGTGTTGTTACTTCTAAGTACGACGTTAATTAACAATCAAATCGGTCAAATTATACAGGAGTCTAAATAATATTAAGTGATAAGGATGATGAGAACGTAAGCTTCGAAGCCGTTATACAAGTACATTCGTCATGTTATATAAGTAAAATCCGAATTCAAACGATTATCATTGAGGAAATAAATGAGGGGTTACTTTCATGTTAAATTCAGCTTGGTATCAATGTCTTGATATGATGCGGTAAAAAAGTTACAATAGAGATTTGTTAACCATTCAGCCGAAGCTCAAAATTACGTGATACATCAATAACAGCTTCGTGGTCATCTAACTACGAGTCGAATAGTGCATTTGAGTTCTGGCAATACCAAAGACCATCCTACAGAATAATGAGAGTTTTGGCATATTAAATCGAACCTGGTCTTAATGTCCTTGCGTCATGTTCTACGGAAGTTAGGAAAGTAAGGCATCAGCTTAGGTGTCTTCTAAATCACTAGTATCCATTGGTTAAGATTGCACAAGACTTCACCTCCAGTATCTCCTTAATAAACTTACTGCTATGTTAACTCAAACTAAATCAATACTTTTCTGGGAACCCAAGCAACTAGACTGTAGAATAATGGTTCGTAACAAGGGGCAACAGGTTTGGATTTCGTACTTCCCAAATCCATATTATGTAGTAGTGCTGATATACTTTAAATCTATGTTCTCATATTGGCATTACTTGGATGCTGAGAGAGAGGTGCCTGCTCAGATGTCGTCCTAGTCGCTTAATCATATTTCAAATTTACGAGATTCATTATTAATAGTCCTAGTGTTTTTTTAGAATAATCTTAATTCAAATCCATCAATTCACACATACTGCGCCACACATAATTTTAAATCTTAAGTGGATTTTAAGTACCCTATTTATAATTACGCGCAGCTGTCTCTGGTTAAATTAAAATTTTAAAGTATGATCCGACTCTTAAGTAGCTGGATAGTAAAATAACAATCTTCGACCATCGTTGAGCCACTATTTCCCACAGATTTCGATAGCGATCAAATAACTTTTAAAAACCCAACTTTTCAAATGCTTTCAATTCGTATTCAAAAGTGACTAAATTGTCTTGAATAAAGGGTAACATTACAATTTTCAGTTTCATTTCCCCAACAAAATTTATTACTGCAAAAAACAAAGGGCTTAGTTTCAAAGTGGTCATGAAAGCGAGCTTCACACATAATCAGACATGAGCGTGCTGGGTTGTAAATTCTGGTCAGGTTTCTATCAAATACCATTGTTCGGGGATAAAGAACGATGTGTCATATTAAATTAAATGGGTCTCAAAGACAAAGAGACACAAAGTGAAGTGTCGTCCTCGTTACTTAACTATGGCTTAAAATTACAAGATCCATCACTAATAAGCTTCATATTCTAGAGTGAACCTCTCCCGGGATACCCTAGCGATCTTTCTCTATTTTCGACCCTCCTTTTTGTCAACCATTTTTACCTTTTTTCAATTTCACGTCTAGACCACAGTTTAATCTTGTTTGGCGCAGTATAGCCATATCTGGCTCTTGAGCCAATAAACTTTGCATTCACTCACTCACTCACTCTAGAGTGAACCTCATCTGGAGTGAAGTTAATTCAGACAATAAATCACCAAAGACCCGCCGTGTAGCCGGGGCTGATGCACGTTAAATCTGTTCGGGGCCCAAAGTCCTCCCGTTGGCGTGGTGTGGATGTTAGGAGAGGGGGTGCCAGCTCAGGTGTCGTCCTCGTCACTTGACCGTGGTTCAAAATTACGAGGTCCGTCGCCAATAGCCCTCGTGTTGCTTCTAGTGCGACGTTAATAAAAACTAAACTAAACTAAAACTCAGACAATAAATGATTTTTTCATCAACTAATTTATTTGAGAACCTACTCAAACAGACACTGTGTCTTGTCTCTCTTGAATTTCGGTTTAATAACTCAATTTAAGGTATCCGATTACGTCGAAAATATCCCATTTTCGGTCAAAATATTACCTTTTTATTTCATAATTTTAAAAATTAAATAATTAGCTTTATAAATCTGTTTTTGTTTTGCTTGCTCAATAGTTAAAAAAGCAGTTACAACCAACGTGATTACAGAGCTTTGATGTCATTCCAGTCAATGATTCAAAGACATTCTTTGATTACATAAAACGCGGCAGAAAGAAAATAGGATCCAAAGAAAGAGAAAATTTAATATATTAATTAAAAGGGAAGATGTGAAGAGTACAAAGTAGGAGATTCTTAATTACATACTGTTCATAATTTGTTTTGAAAATTGCATTTATGAAGATTTAAACATTTTTATTTCTCAAAACTATATTTTTGTAAATTTGATACCTCAAAGATATTATTAGAACCAAACGAGATATTAGTATGAAATGTTATGCAAATGTTTTAATGATATTATCTAGTGAATGAATTAATATCTATAAAATGGAATCATAATTACATCTAAAATTATTGAAAAATTTATCAGAAATTTCTAGTTTACGCTTCGACTTGCTATAATTTTTAATTCAACGAAAATATTTTAAAGTTTATAGTCCACTCCCCAGAAACATATTTATAAAATGTGTTGCAGCAATTAATTTTGGAAAATTAAAAATATTATTTGAAGTAAAACATATTTGAAAGAAATACGAAAAAAGCTTAAAATCTAAAATTTAAAAGTTTTTAATTTCTATATATATTGAAATCTGTGGTTAAATATTAAGAATCATTCAAATTTCTTAATGTGACCTTTACACTTGCACTTCTTATTTGATTTAATTTATATTGACCTCATCAAGTGGCCTCGATAACCTAGGGGCTTAAGTCGCGACTCGCGGCCGGCATTGTTTTCTTCGAATCTTGGGTGCGATGATACCACTCAAAATGCACCGTGTAGTGGAACTGATGTTCATTAAATCTAGACGAGGCTCCAAACTCTTTCAATGGCGTGGTGTGGAAGTTTGGAAAGGGAAATGCTAGCTCAGGTGTCGTCCAAATTGCTTGCTCGAGGTTCAAAATTACGAGGTCTGTTGCCAATAGCTTTCGCATTACTTCTCAGTAAAACGCTAATGAAAGCAATCAATTAGTAATTTTTAAGGGTACCAGGACATCAGAGGGAAAATAAAATGCCGAATTCATGACTCTTTCTTTTAGTGACATCAATGTCTTAAAAATTATTCGCACAGCTTAGAAATTTTGTGTACCTAATAATATAAAAGTATTTTTTTTTTTTGGTCAAAAAGTTTTTTTTCCTTTTGAGTTGAATATGGATATGATTTTTCAGTTATATTTGCATTTAAGTACATTTTTAAAAATAATATTCCATAAATATATAAAATATTTTACTCATCATATAGAAAACAATACTCAAAATATTGTGATTCTACTTTTTTGATGATATTACAGTATATTTCCTTTGAAATAATGATAAGACTTCTTAATTTTGGAAATTTAACTTTTTTTCCCATATAAAAAATAATTTCTTGAAAATTAGGCATTATTTATAGAAAAAAATATTTTAGGTTCACTATATGCAAAAGTACCTTATATCGAAGCATAAGAATTTGGTACCATAATGTGCTACAGTTTTCTTTAAAATGATACCTAAATGCATATAAATCTTACAAATCATTCCCATATTCAACTAGGAGGGAAAATAAATTTTTTTGTCAAAAAAAAAACTTTTACAGTTTTATAGAATGACTAAAATATCATTATTAGTCACACAAAATAATCTAAGCTCTTCTAATGATTTGAAAAAATCACAAAAACAAGGAGTCTTAGCGATGATATTTCAAAATTTCTCGCATATCCGGATAACCTTAAATCATATAAAATACATTTATACGTATTATTACTATAGAACATTATTCAATGGAGCCTGAATGAACTTATCCCTAAGAAAACTACACACATATTTAGAAGAATGACTTCGATCATATAAATTGGCTTTGGTAACTGAGTAGTCATGGTCGCTAGCTCGTGACCTGAGTTGTTTTAGTCTACTAGTGTTCAAGTCCGGATACTTCTTAAAACCCTCATCATAGGGAGAAGGATATAATTGAAAATTGCCAGCACTCCAGGTCCTCACGTTAGGATGATGTAGAATTTGGATAATGGGAAATCAGCTCAAGTATCGTCCTCGTCACTTGACCAATGTTCAAAAGGACGATGTCCGTCCTCCAATAATCCCTCGTTTTTTCTAATTGTGATGTTAATAAACAATAATTCAATCTATCCTATAAAAAAAACTTTTTCAGCCGTTTGATTTGGTTTTATTAACGCCTCACTAGAAGCAACACGGGGGCTATTGGTGATAGACCTCGTAAATTTTAGCCTCGGTCAAGTGACGAGGAAGACACCTGAGAGGGCACCCTTCCTTCTCCTATATTTCACTCCACCTTCAACGGGAGGACTTTGGGCCTCGACAGGTTTAACATGAGTCAGCCTCGGCTACATGGTGTCTCTTCAGTAGCTCAAAGTTCGAACCCCCAACTCGATGAAAACCGCAGGCTGCGAGGCTGCGACCATGACCACTAGGCTACCGCGGCCACATTTTTTGAGCTATAAGAAAAATTTACTACAATTTTATACCATTGAAATTTCCTAATTTCTCTAAAAGTTACTTCCCTTCCGAGGCTTACTTTCTTTAGGTAAATAAGAGATTTGCAACCCAGGGGTACCTTAGTGATGTTTTCTCTCCCTCCTATGAAATTTACCATGCTTCGTAAATACGCGAGACGCTTCTCTGAAATACCCAAGTCATCATTCAGTATATATAATTCCGATGAACCAATACTAATCTGTTTTTTTTCCCTTCCTTCACATTATGTCTAGGACACATATAAAAATTTGTAACAATTATTTATATGATACAATTGGTTATAAAAATTAACGAGTATTTGGATCAGATTTGCCAAATTAGTCTTTTACGCCAATTAATCAGCCAACCCTACAGAACTACGAAAATTCCTTTCCGGAGTTCATCGTTTAAGTCCATATTAGTAAAAAATATTCCTTATTAATATTCCGTGATTTTAAAATACCAAACTGCAATTATTCGCTGACATAACTAGTTAATATTGAGTTCAAGTATGTTTGGTGGTTTGTCTTTTTGGCACTGAGAACTCATGGTCCATGTAGCGCCAAAGTTAAAGTGAAAAATATTCAAATCTGAATTCCAACGAAAACAAGTGGCCGTGGTAGCCTAGTGGATAAAGCATCGAACTCGCGGCTGTCGGTTTTCATCAAATACCGGGTTTGGGTCTTGATGCCACAAAAGACACGTCGTGTAGCCGGGACTGATGCACGTTAATTCTGTCAGGGTGGTGTGGAAGTTAGGAAAGGGGTTGCAGCTCAGGTGTGGTCCTCGTCACTTGATCGAGGTTAAAAATTATGAGATCCATCACCAATAGCCCTCGTGTTTCTTCTAGTGCGACGTTAATAAAACTGAACCAACGGGAAAAGCTGTACAAAATAACGGACGCTGATGTATGCTAAATCTAAATGAACCATAAAATCATTATTTGTGTGATAATGTGACATAGTATAGTGATTGAGGCAATAGATGATGTTTAAATCTAGTCATGGATTCGAGTTCTGTCTCCATCATAAGCCCGTTGTGTAAAATAAAAGGTATATATACTCATTTAAATAGAACTGGCCTTGAAATTCCACAGTTGATGTGGTTGGTTGATGCATTTATCGTTTATTAACGTCGCACTTAGAAGCAATAAGAGGACTATTACCAAAGGACCTTGTAATTTTGAAACTTGGTTAAGGAACGAGGACAACACCTGAGCTGGTACTCTACTCTTGGAACTTCCTCAGCACCCAGCGTGAGGACTTACGCCCTCGATAGATTAAACGTGCTTCAGTTCCACTACACGATGGAGTTTTAGTAACATCAGGACTCGAACCCAAGACTCGACAGAAACAATGCTGGTCTTGAGCTCGTAACCATGAACACTTGGTTTTGACAGACCGGGAAACCAGCTCAAATGTCGTCCTCTTCACTTGGCTGAGATTTTTAAAAAGGAGATCTGTCACCAGTAGCATTTGTGTAAATCTCCAATAGAGGCGTTAATTCAAAAGTAGGATTAGGAAATTCGAATAGTGAGGTATCGGTTCAAATGTTATCCCTATTTTTGAGTATGCTACAAATACCAAAGGTCCTTTTAAATAGCCTATTGTAAAGTTCCAGTCTAATCAATCATATAATATAGATCTAAAGGTTTTGGGTTAAAGTACCCAAATCATAAGTTACAGTAATTGAACTTTTGCATTTCTTAGATTACAGAGACTGAAAAAGGATAAACCTTTTTCTAGTATTCATTTGATGGGCCTGTCAAATCATAATATTGAGAGGCATTCCTTGAAGTCAGTCATTAACCATCTTGACGGCCTCCCTAAAATTAGTCTAGTATGTTTGGGTAATAAAGATTCAATTACTAAAACGAATAAAGTAAAAGCTATTTTAATTAACAATACGGTTTTCCTTTATTCAACGAACAAATTCAGCATGTCATTTACTGCCTAATTCGTAGACCTTCTTGGCTTACAATTATGCTTGGCTTACAAGCAAACAACTAAAATTAATTTCTGAAATTTGTGTTTTTATATCTTTCTATTAGTTGAACTTTATTAATATTGCCAGTTTTACAAGATTAATATATTTGTGCATTTTCTGCAGTTCAAATTTCAATACTAATGCTGCAAAACTCAATACAAAATTGACGCAGTACTATTAACAAAAATTAATAATGAGTAACTGGAAAGTATATTATATGTCTTTTCTTATATTGTCAGTTGAGAATTTCCCTTAATTACATTATCAGAATATAACTTCACTTAAATGAATAATCAGTTGGTAAATTAACATAACTGAGGAGCATCTTAAGACATATATTAGAACTAATCGAATCTCAAGGCTTAAACGCGCCCACGATTCCCGACGCCCTCATGGTCATCATTGTTTCTATCGAGTCATGGGTTTAAATCTTGATGCCACTAAAGACCTGTCATGTAGCGGGCTGGTGCAAATTAAATCTATTGAGATTTCAAGCCCATCCCGTTGGTATGGTATGGAAATTTGAAGAAGAGGGGTTGTGTAACTTCTTCACTTGCCCAAAGCTCAAAATTACGTGGTCTATCGCCAATAGTCTGGTGTTGCTTCTAATTGTGATGGTTATAAGAAATCAAATCAATTAAGTCTCTGAAACATCCTTGAAAAGGAAACTAGAATTATTCTGATAAATTACTTTTCTATAAATGTTCCTGTTCTACAACATTTGATAAGGAACATTATACCATAGGCGAAAATCTGAAATTCGCAGTTTATGAGAATCTGACAAATACGAGAAGTGGAATCTTATTTTAAAGTTTTGAACTTCGTTTATTGATTCTCATTTGGGTTTTCCTATTTCCATTAAAACTTTAAATCGAAGAAAAAATGTGACTTATTTTAGGGTGTCGTACATGCATTAAATTATCTAGTGATTTTCAGTTTAAAAACCCAAATACCAATTTAGTTATTTGAGGTAGTGAAATCTGATTAAAAATTATTTAAAAACAATTTTTGCTCTCATTTTCAAAAAAATCTCATTTTCAAATGCGATCTTATGTGCGAAACTGAATGAATTCTTAATTCAAAATTAATTTTTGCATCTGCATTTAGACTAAAAGTTTAGAATCATAAAGGTTAATAGTATTTCTTTTCATCAAAAATATTATAACTTAAGGAAAGGCAACATTAATTAAATTCGTACTATTATTTTTCTTTGTAATTTCTTAATTAAAATGATTCTTCATTTATTCAATCAAAAGAATAAGTTATTCTTTCAAAAATATCGATCAAAAATTTAACTGATATTGTACTTTTTAGTGAATATTTGTCTCAAGTTGATATAATTAAAAAGTCCTTCAAGTAATACTCTTTGAATCAAGTTATTTTTATATCGTATCTTTTTTTTTAATCAAGTCGTTTTTACGCTATATTATGAATAACTATAGAACTTATAATAAATACAGTAGAAGCTTTGCTTCTTTCAGAATGATCCATATAGAGTGTTGCTGAAAGATAATAATACATTCATCAAAATTTATTACCAAATTATTAGTTCCTTTTACATTGCTTTATTATTGTATAATATACTTAAACACAAATCTACTATTTAACAATGAAATCTAAAGTTCTCTTAGAATGCTCAGAATATAGGAAATGATTTCCTACTACAACTTTCCCGCGAGTACTTTTCATTCATTTTGGTCTTGGACTTTCTCGAGGATTATTGCACTATCGATTTCTAATATTATTTATTGTCTGTAAACGAAAGTATGACCAATATCAGTAACCACATATAACAGGGGATCATACCACGTAGCAGTTTTTATCAATTAGATAATAAAGCTTCAGGTATATCTGGTATGACCTTTTTGGGACTTTAAAGAACATTCTCAGTTATATAACAATCAGACGGAGTTTTTCAAGAAATAGCATAGAGTCTTTGATTTTTGGCGTGCTTGCGAGCTGCTATTCCGATTTAACTTCGCTGCAAATTCGTATTCTTTCCGTGCGTGCGATTATGTGTAATAACACAATCAACTTAAATAAATAAATTGAATTGCAATAGAATGGTACGTTAACGATTACGCCAATGTAATTTCAAAAAATTAAGCAACTCCTTCCATATATGATTCTATGCATATATATATATTGTAAAATGCAAAATATGTAATCAGTATCCACTAAATCAAAAAAAAAAATTTAAACTATTAAGAAATAATATTAACTAAAATTAACAGAAATCAAAAACTACTATAATTATTAGTGTAAAATCAAACTGAAAACAAAATTTAAAAAACTTGTTATTGTAAATAACATCAGAAATAAAAAATAAAATTTTGAGTAAAATTACAAAAATTGACACACGAAGTATAGGAAATAGTAAATGAAATTGTAGTAACCAACAGAGAAAATGAAAAAATTGAAATTTTAGCATTTTAATGCTGCCGCAGGCTGCAGACTATAAGACGAGGCTATACCAAAATGAAAAATCCAACCATCTCACTCAGCAATCACTTTATAATAGAAAGAAGCTAACCAAAAATGGACAAAAACAAACAGTAAAGAGACTGATATCAAAAAGATAAATTAAAAATACCAAAAATGTATAACAAAGCAATTATTAAAAAAAAAGCATATAAATCTTAAACATACTTATTTCAAAACCCTAAAAAAATAATAAGATACATATCGAAAAGAATTAAAAACTCACTCAAAAAACCATGTCGAAACACGTGTTAAGTGACAACTGCAAATGGTGAGAATGAGAATTTTCTTCTCGCTCAAAGTAGGAAAAAAATCAATAGCTAGTTACATCTTCTAAATTCATAAATTATAGTTAAAAATTCAAAAAAAAAATTATTAAAAATAAGCTAATGCTAAGATTAAAAATGTCAAATATTTTTAAAAATCAGGAATTATTACCAAAAAAAGGAAAACAAAATAAAATTAATAGTTAATGATCGAAAAAATTAAACAATTTTAAGAAATTTTCGAAATAATTAGCATTAAAAATTCATTCCATATATTTTATTATCTACAATTTTTAAATAAAATCTAAGTATAAATTTTCAAAAAAATTATTATTAGTTTATAACAAATTTAGGTAAAATGGATATAAAGATAAATAAGGTTTAAAATGTGGGCTATATTTGTTTTGAAAAATTATTAAGTCTCATTAATATATCTAAACAAAATAAAGTTATTCTTATCAATATAAATAAATATTAGCAAGATTTTTATTAGAAGGACCACCTAGTGGAAGGCCTTTTATTCGCTTATATTTTTTATAATTAAAAGTAATATAATTTTTCCTTTGTGACAACTCAAAAGAGTTTTTAAATTTTTCATAAAAAATAAATCAGTTCTTATTCAATTTTCGAATATAACAAGAATTTTTGTAACATCCTCAATGCCTATAGAATTATACAAGCCTTCAAAATTCTAACTATAAATGGAGAAAATTTCTTTATTTTTCTTACATAAATAACAATATCATCTATCTTAATAATGGTAGACTTATTTTATAGATTTTGATATAAATTTTATAAAATTTTACCAGAAATTATAATTTAAGTATTATAACCAATAGATATTGTGAGAATTTTTATACCAGTGTTATAAATTTAGATGTCAAAAAATGTGAGGAAATTTTATATTACCTACATGATAATCAATTTGATTATATGTAGCAATAATAATATTCGATACTTCTCTATTACCATTTTTTATTTCAATAAATGAATTATTTATTATTTAATGTTTATTAGTCATACTAATGTAGAATTTTTTTTTTTTTTCATATGATAGCATTATTGCTAGGAATTTTATCAACATAACCAATAATAAAATTATCTCGGAAGTTTTAAAGGAATCTAAATCTTTGTAATAGGTGATTTCATTATCAGTAATAAAATCCAATCATTTAATTAATTGTTAATATTATATTTATATTCACTAATCGCTTCTATAAGAAATGTATATTTAAAAGCTAATTTTACAAGATTATCAAAATCTTCATTTATTGTTTTCTTAAAAGAATTACTACTGTTAGAAATGATGAACTTAAATTTAGTATCCTTACTCATGATTTCTCTTAATATTTATCTTTAACAATATTTAATATTGTTGCAGTTATATAAAACAATGTAACTGCTTTTTTTTTTTTTTTCAACCTCTGATGGATCATAAAAAAACACAAGAATACAGAACAAGATGACAAACAAACTTTATGTACAAACATGGTTATTTTTCCAACATAATCACCGTGAAGATTCAGTCATTTGTCACTGCGGTGGACGAGTATTCCAATATTCACTTCGAAAAACGTTGAAACGAATCATGTGATATGGATCTGAGCTTTTGTTTCGAAGCTCCTTATTGGTCTGGAAGCTTAGGCTTCCTAGCCAGTTTTTTAATTCGAGGAAGAGATGAAAATCACTCTGCGTAAAGTACGTCAGGGCTATAACCCGGATGATGAAATACGAATATATCCCATTCAAACTGCTCCAGAAGCTTGTGACATTGGGCTATTCACAGTTTCTCTTCACTAACCTTGGGGACTTTCGATTGAGATTGATTGCTTTCGCTAAACAACCTTTGCCCAACCAAAAATGAAACGTGATAAAGAACATTAATATGTAAAGCAGTTAGGAATGAAGTGAAGCAGTTGGATTGAGAATTATATAAACTCCATCTGAAGGAGGATCAGAGAGGCGTTGTAGTGAGAGGAGGTGGAATCTAAGTGCTATATTATAGGAAGGCGGATTTACAGATTAGTATTGAGGTCCGAGTATAGATCACTCGGATTGAGAATTGTTCTAGTATTTTCAGCAGTTGTTCCAGATTCGGAGTTGCAGTTGATAAAAGATATTGGTAAGAAACTGTTAGATTATTATTGGTGGGTTGAATTAAAGCGTTAGTAAATTTATCCTGGAGAGCACTATTATTGATGTCATAGTAGATATATAATAATAAATTGTGAAAGTTGTTTTTGTGGTTCTGTAATTATTGGTGTCGTAGTATTTAATATTTGAAATTAGTGATGGCACAAGATAACGCCCGGAACGAAGGGGTGTTACAAGCTGTTGGGTTACATCAGCACTCTGAGAGTAGGCGTTGTCATGAATGAAGACAACTCCAGAAATCAGCATTCATCATATTTTGTTTCGAATAGCTCTTCACAGTCTTCGTAAAGTCTGACAATAAACAGCTGCTTTGATTGTAGTCCCCGGTTGTATAAACTCAACAAGCAAGACACTTTTTTTGTCCCAAAACTCGTAACCATAACCTTCCTGTTGTTGAAGGTTTGTTTGAACAGACTTGCGTCCTTTTCCCCCTTCATCGTGAAAGTCTGTTCACCCGTCATTAAAATGTATACACCAACCAATCACGAGCAACACCATCACTCATAAAGTGTTCACCGTATACTCGGCTAATTTTTCAGTGATTTCGGCTGTATTATTTCCTATCTACTTGAAGAAATCGATTAACACTATGTAATTCGCTATGTAATATATATATATATATATATGGATGGATGGGGGATGCTTGGGATCCTGAAGACACACACACATATGAATAACCACACTTATCTATCTAAAACCAAGTACAGAATTTAAAATTACTTTCATTTCCAGTTAGACTTTCATTTTCTTTGTCTTCTTTCCTAGACGTATTAGATAAATTACGCTATTAAGCTAACTTTTTGCTTTTCGAAATATGATTAACATTTTCATTAATATACAGCATATTGTATACAATTTCAGAGAGGAGGGAGCAAGCGAGCGAGTGCCTGCGTTGCATCACAAGTCGACTCTGTTTAAAACAAACAAATAGTGCAAGAAAGGATTAGTATATTTTGGTATTTTACAAAATTCAAAATTGCGATTATATGATGGTAATTTATGCATAAACAAAATAACTAGATATGATCAGAAATACTTCTTTTACTTTACTGGGAAAAAATTATATCATTTTCCATCTTTCCACTAAATAATAAATTAATTCCTTAGCAGAAATAATCAATTCAAGATAAATCTAAAGGAGTTAATTTGTACATTTCTGCACATATATATAATTGCATTTCTGTGGGAGAATTATATTTTTCTTTCATGTTTAATTTAGAGAAAATGCTTGAAATTTCCAAATTATTTTTGATTTCTTTAACAATATTCAGGAACAACAAAGTAAATTTAATTTATAGACTATGTAAAAAAAATTAAGAACCTCCTTTTCCTGCACTTACAATTACGAAATTTCCTATATATATGAAAATCATTTAAATACTCTATTTTAAAATTTGTACGAAATAGAATTAATTTAGTAAATAATAATCTCCTTTCACTCATAAGAAAGGTAAAACTACAACAATATGCAAAAAGTAAGATAAAATGAGTCACCTTTGTTTTCGACAGGCTCTAATTTAAAATATCGGGCAATTTCAAACTTGTTTTCCCCAACGGAAGGAGATATGATTATTTGTTGGATCATTTGCAAATAGAAAATCATTAAGATCATATTTATTTTAGAAGAAAGCTTCATATTGCATAAAGTATTTTCTTTATTATTGTTTGTACAAAACGTTCCATCAAGACATATGCATGTAAAAGAATTGAAACAGTTTATTTCACGTCATTTGAGATCTGAAATAAACATTTTCTACAAAAAAATGTCTTGGAATATTTTTGGAAGCAAATCTTTATTTGAGGTGAACTTAAGAAACCTTCATTTCAACGGTTAGGACATATTTATTTATCATGAAGGACAGGAAAATATTTTTTCAATACATTTTGTATTTCCCAGCGCTCTTTTTTTTTATTCACGTTCTTTACTTTTTTCTTACTCGTGAAAAAGTTTTCACGTCCATTCTTTCTCTTTCTTCCTCTTTCAAAAGTTTCTCCAAAATATTTTTGAAGAAGTGGTTTTTCTTGTGGTGGGAAACATCCAGAGAAACAACGTGCAAAGTTTTTCTCAGAATAGCAGAGATTACTCTCTAGAAGGATGAGAAATGTTATTGCATATATCTACAGGACACTTTTACGGCTCTAAAAAAATATACTTTATTTCTTCTTTATACCATTACCAAAATCCTTTGCAATGTTCATTTACTTCTTGTTTACTTTTTGCAATCGTTGGTTCTCATGCATGAATGATTCTATACTCAGACCTTTCAAACAGCAGACCTTTTCAACAATTTTAAATCACGTTTTTGAACGGGAATCTCAATATGATTTAGAAAAACTACTGAATTCTTTGATTTACTTTATTTTATGCACAAATGTTTTAAAGAGATAAAGTAAAAGGAATATTATTTCACTCTTTTCTTACTGAAAATACTGTGGGCATCGCACCTTTGTTTAGTAAAATTGTTTTGCCAATTACATCAGAGTAAAGGGATAATGAGGACAGGTGAAATATGTAAGCTTTTAAAAAAATATATTGATACTGACTTAACTTGAACTATCATCTCTCTAGAGAGAAACAAGGGCAATCGGTCCAATGTCTGGAAATTCTGATCAACAATCAAATAGATGAGAATAATACCTAAGATAGTGCCTTACCCTTAACTTTCTCACCAAGTTGTGCGAAGATTTTGATGCCTAGTTAAAGTTAACTTGAAGTAGTCTACATTTTTAGCACGGAAGTTTTTGTGGAAATAGGATTTAAATTCTCGTGATAATGCCAGAGACTTAAAAGTCACCAGTAATGTGCTCACTACCAGACGACAGGGCTCTACATGTCTGATACTAATAGAATCACGAAATACAGTTTCTATATGAAAATGTGAATTGATGTTAGGTATGCTATAATACATAAAACAATAGTTAAAGAGCACATATTTCAGGTATAAAGACGTCTAGATATTATTGATTCCATAACCTGGTATTAATATGTTATTAGATCAGATACAGTAAATGTTTTAACTCTCAAGGCAGAAAATTATGCCAAGCGAGAGTGAATTTGATACACTATTTTGGCTTTCTGCTTCATTTACACCAGAGAGAAAGAGAGAAATTTTCTCTCTTATCTAAGTTACTCTAGTTTCCTTCCATTCTTCACAATAATCTTCAAGCTCTTGAGTAATGCAATTTCATTGTGCAGAAATATACTATTTTATAAATATAAATGAAATTAATTTTAAAGTTATGTATATCTTTTATGAATTAGAGATAAAATTTTAATTTCAATTTTCAAAATGAGGGTCTTCTTACAGTGCATTTATGATGAATGAATTTATATATTGATAATAAATTATAATGATTGAAGGGAACGTTTTCAGAGAAACAGTTACAAAAATAATTGATTCAATATTTGCTTATTAGGTTATTTTATGTCAAAAAATGTTAGACATCAATATGAGGAAATATTACCTCTCTAAGAGTAGAAAAATGCCGGGTGTATAATTAACTTAAATGAATTTCACATCAATATATAAAGATAAAGATTTGGATATGTTTGTCTCGTCTCATGAACACCTTGAATTTTTTCCAGACAGACAAATTATTAGTTTCCAGTTACTAAATTCCATCTACTCAGTTTATTTTCTTCCATTATAATATTTTCCCCTATATGCTGAGTATATCTCCACACTATTATATACTTTCGCATGAGGTTTCGAGTATTTACATGTATATTGAAGAATAAGTATGTCAATATAACTCAATGTTTGTTTTCATTCTATTAAACACATACATTACACCTTCAACGGCTATATAATAATGATAATGAAGCTGAGTAAATATATTATTGTGGTAAGTAAACAAATTATTTCTTTACCAATCTTGGATCACATTTTGAAGCAAACTTGATATTTTAAAAAGTTTATTCATCAAAATAATAAGGAAATTAAATAGGTAATGATAGGAAGTATAAGAAATAGTTTATTTAACTAAGGTCTTGTATGATCAAAATTGTAAAAAATATTTTTGAAATTATTTTATTCCTGTTTTTCTGTTTCACTTTAAAGTTAACTCTCAAATTTATTATTTTAAGTAATTGAAATAGATACAAAAAGGTTATACTTTGTAATTCGTTCTCTTGAGTTACATGTACAGATTTTATCTTAAATTGATAACATTCAATAAACATTTCACATATTTAACAGCTGTTTAACAAAAAAACCTTTCAAAAATCAATAAACTATTTTTACATAACTAATGTTTTTGAGTGATTCACATAATTTTCTAAGACAAAACTATTAACTGAATGAAATTTATTCTCAAAAATTACAGTTAGAATTACTTTATTTCTTTTGCACTTAATTTTACTGTTATTATAATATGTTTTTTCATTGAACTATAGCAACAAAACTTTCTTTTTTACCTCTTTTATGTACTTGTGATTTAACAGTAATAATCGAATTGTAACACAAATTTCTCGTGAATTTCTGCATTTAATAAACTTTACAAAAGAGGCTCGCATCGTAATTGAATATCAAATATATAGAAGAAAGTAGCAAGATTTCGAGGCTGCATGAGCAAAACGACAAAACTTTACCAATCCTACAAATCATTAAAGTAAGACATTTTTCAACATATCTCCAAAAAGTAGAACATACATCAGATATAATAAAGATAAAGTTATGTCTTTCAAAGTAAAATTTTTACCAAATAATAACAAATAAAAATTAAAGTTTGATAGCCTTTAATATTACTTTCAATTAGCAACACTAAAAAGTTCATTTGAAATGAAAACCACTTTATATTAAGAATTATTTGTATTTGACAGCATAAAAAACTTGAGTTCTAAACAGTTCCAAAATACACACAAAAAAATATGAAAAATAGTTATCTTCGATTAATAATGAAATAAAAATTTCTCAAAGTAATTCATTTCGCCTATAATCAGTATTAAACTCTTAGCAAACAAGTTGTTTATTTTCAAGCTGTTAGTACATATTCAAATACCTCGAGTGTATCGCCTAACATATTATCTGACTACCACAGCACAACTGTTTGTCTGTTGAATATTGCTGACTTTTAACCTTAAAAAATTGAAGATTTAATATAAAACATCCCAAAATGCTATTGAAGTGTCTTGGAACACTGAAAAAATTCGCAACAAAGAAAATGCTGAGTTGCGATAAGAAAAAAAAAACCACAGAAAGATTGAACATGCCAGAAAAAAAGAATATTTCTAGCAAGAAAAACAATATAAGAAAATAAAACAAAAAAAATAAAGAAACAGAAAGAAACAGAAAAATACAACCACATTTCCAAGCAGAAGAAAATTGAAATCTCACAACCACTGAGACTTTACTTCCAGAATATCTTGACATCTGTATATCTCAGAAATCAGTAGAAACCTTTTCAATGCATCAACTATGAAATTGAAGTCATTCATCTTACGTTTTCTTAAAAAACTTCTGTAAAAACTTACGCTTAAAGAGAAATGCAACAAATTGTTATCACACGCCTTGCAATTAGTACAACAAATTCTTCTTTCTCTTTGTCAAAACTCAGTTTTTTGAAAAATATCTTAGCGCGCTATTTGTTATATCTGTAATATGTATAAATATTTTACTTTTTAAATTTTATGACATGTTAATAAAATTTGAAACAAAAAAGAGGAAGTATTAGAGTGCTTTTAGCTTATTGCAATTACTAACCGAACTTACATCCTTATCTGGAGAAGTAATAAAAATAGCAGCATCATAAATGATTTTTTTAATGTACAAATCTACCTAAAAATGAGAATCAATCAAAATTATCATTTGCTTTTGACATCAATCATAAAAATGTATATCTAATTTATTTTGTTTTGTTAGTGCAATGTTTTGGTGCTGAGATATGGTAATTTAAAAATATGATATCAGCTGCCAAATAAATGAATTTTTATTCTTAAAAAGTATTAGCTGAAAAAGGAATTTTTTTTACAATATCTCATTATGAAACACAAAAATTCTTAAACACTCATGGATGGAACAACTTAATTTTTTGTTCCATTTTTTATTGAAGCGATATTCTTTTTTTTTGTGCTAATTTTTAAAAACTTCATATCTATAAAAGTTTATTTTTGAATGTTTTACGAGTCAAAATTTAATGTTAAACTATTAACAAAATCTATAAAATAACTTAAAGATTTTATAACATTTTTGAAATATTTGTCTTATGTAATATTTTCAAAAGTTTTTTTTTCCGCAGAATCTGTTTCAAATCAAAACATAGGTATTGAATTTTTCAAAAAATTTCAAACTATTCATCATTATGATTAAAAATATGTACTATAGTGTATTTTCATTAAGAGCAATTTTCGATAAAAATTTCTGCGATTTTCACTCCCTGTCGGAACATATTCTAGTAAAGTTGTAGATATTTAAAAGAAAATGATCTTTCTTAAATTTATACATTTCAGAAAATACCAACAAAAATAACGCTCACTGATATTTTTCAAAAAATTAATTAAAGGAAGGCAAGTACCTTAGTTAAGAAACAAAAAAATATTTGTAGTGATTAAGAGAATTCAACGAATAAAATTATATTTTTTGCTATGGGTTCAAAATAAGATCAAATAAGATTTTTCATATTATACATTTTTACAATAATTATTTCATTCAGAGTTTCGCATTACATATTATTTATCTTAAAGAAAAAAAAGTCCCCCTAAAATTATGAATTTATTTATTAAAATGAAACTATCATAAAATCTTCTTAACATATTTAACGTCTACTTTTCAAATGAAAAAGGCAAAGTTAAAATTACCATAGACATGTCTGCTTTCTGTGAAAGGTTTATTAAAGTAAGAAATTACCATTAGCATTTGCCAATAGGATTTCTCTGATTTAGGTTTAAGATATAATAAATTAGATAAGCTTAGGCCACCATTATTTTTCAAGAAATTTCAACTTCGTTACCATGGCAACACTGCTTAAGATGTTACAAATAAGTACACGATTGAAAAATTGAAAGTTTAAATGTCAATTTTTGGGGGTAATAATTTGAATAAACTGCCCCATCTATAAAACATATTAAACAGATTGTTATTTGTAAAATACATAAATAGGTTGATACTTTCTGCTGAAACCTTATTAAGCATAATCTTGATTAAAATGACTTGAATTAACGTCCCTATAAAGCTATACGACGGCTATTGGCAACGGCCTTAACATAAATCTTCTTTTCTTAATTTTCCCCATAACGTGAAGATTTTGTAGCTCAGCTCAATTTAACGCACAGAAGTCTCGATTATTACACAGGGAGAGTTTTTGGTAGAAAATGGATTCCTATTTGTGGCTCGCCAAACTCAAAGCTCGCAACAAGACCAGTCAGCTACCGCACATCGTGTAAGCGATCTTGCTGTTTGAAGGAATATGTTTTCCCTTTTTTTCATAAAATAAATGCTTACCAAAGAAAATTAATGTAATTATCTTTTAAAAATATTCTGCATATGAACAAAAGCAAAATAAATGAACGTCAAGTAGTTAAAAACAAAAATAATTCATTAATAATTATTGTAATAGGAGTTCGAAACGTATAATCATATATAGTCTTAACATTATATATTATCAGGGAACTTTACTTTGCCTCTAAATACAAGAAAGCAAACTTTCAGTGGAAATAAAGCTTGTCCCGGCAATTGGAATTAGAAGTGAGGGAAGGCTAAAATTTTAGAGCCATTAAGCAGTAACGGGCGTTCGAGGAGTATAAGAGAAGTAGATACACTCACATAAACAAAAATTTTAAAATTTAACAACAAAGTGGTAAGTTTTCGGTGCATCTTGACTGAATTTGGGTAGAAAAATAAAAGTTGTCATAGTCTATACCAGCTTGACTGTGGTTTAGTTGTAACACTTTTGAGTAATTTTTTTTTAAATTTTGATTAATACTATACAATAAAACTTTGGACAAAGAAACGATATTATATATCTTTTATAACTAATTGGAAGCATTTCTATAATTCCAAAATTATCAGTGATAATCTCGTTTAAAAAAGTATTGTTTGTTTAAAATAAAAACCAAAAAATGATTTTTTGCCAAATTCTAACCTGTGAATTTACTCAAAGCCTTGATTTATACTTCATTACATTACAAAATATGCAAGAAAAATTAAGAAGTGCACCTAAAGATGACTTCTACTAAATAACATTCAAAGCAATACAATTAATTATATTATGGATGGAAAGATGTGCAATGTAAAATCTCTTAGAGTCACATTTGATAACAAACTCTGTTTGATAACAAAATTAAGTGTCTTTGTTTTCGCCTGCGGTAAGCTTCCACCCATTCATTTACTTGGCTGTCCTTCCTCTCCGCAAGTCTCCACTATTTTCTGCTATGCTTTACAAAACGATTCGTCCTGATATATTCGCCACAGCAACCTTACCGTGATGCATGGCAATTCATTTTGTGCATATTACCGCTAAGTAAGTTTTTTTATTAATTAAAGAAACGAAAAAGGAAAGTAAATTACGAGCTGTATAAAACAAGACAGATTTTAAACAAAAGTTTTGTTTATAATTCCTAGTTTTAGGTGGTTGAAAGAGAGAAAATATTAAATTTTTTTTTCTAAAAATAAAGAATTACCCCCTCTCCCTCCAAGAAAACACCGTCACTGCCCCTTCCCCATTTCCCACTTCTCCAAAAATTATTTTCAAATTTTCAATGCATTTTTTTATAATTTGGGATTTTATCATCTGTGAAATGAAATAATGTGTTTTGATCTATACTCATCACCTATTGTTAAAAATTCGCAATTTTTTTTCATCAAAGAATTTTTTATAAGATGATTTGTATTTATAATAATAGATAGAAAAATATAGTAAATTAGATATTTAATTAACGAGTAAGAAACAGAATTTTGAATCTAAAAGCAACAAAGTTTCACACTACAAACAATCAGCAACATAGTTAAGTTTTTTCAATTTGAAAATAAATGAAACTTTTCTCTTTCATAACATGAATTTCTTTGACACTTGTATCGCTTTCAATACAAAAAAAATTACCATTTTTAACTCTACCCCACTCTCTACATTTTTTTTTCTTTTTTTCTGATTTTTCTGATAAGAAAAGAAAGTAAATTAATTATTCGATTAAATCTGCGACATGCAAATCAAAAAATATAAAAAGAAAATTCTTATTATTATTAAATGAAGTCGACAATTTTAAATTTGATCTATTTATCAAAACTGATTTTTATATCACACGTTTAACGATAAAGCAGATTTAAGATTATAATAATTTTAATCATAGTTTTATAATAAATTATTTTCCATATTCTCTCAACTACATCAAATTTAGGAATTACTTTTATGTCAAAATTGAAAATTTATCAAGTGATCATAAATCAGTAAATTTGTAGTTGACATTTAATTATATTTTCAATCAATGCATTCTGTAAGCAAATCTTTTGTGCAATTATTATGTCAATTGTAATTTATCATTGTTTAGGGTTACTTACAGTTATTCAATAATTTTACTGAAATCTTCAAAAAAAATTCACTGTTGTTGATTTTTTCAACAGTTAGCTATCAACAGGATTTATCAAGCAATAGAAAACCAGTTAAATAACTCAACTGAAGAACTTTTTTTCATATATTCCTAATTTCATCTCAGAATCGAAAAAATATAAACTTCGATGGGTTAAATCTGGTTTAACTTCATAATTTTAAATCATGGTCAAAAGAAGAGGACTTCTGGGATAGATCCATATGCTTAGCTCCAAATTTTATAACATGCCTTGGGAGCTGTTCGGAGCCAAGCTCTAACACGTCTGATTATTTAAAACAAGAAATTTGGATAAAACAGAATTTTGAATTCCCAGTCTTCCATTTACTAATATCTATTCTTCAAACAAGTTTCTGGTACTAGAAAGTAATCCACGCGCTCGTGTGTGTTCAATTAAATAGACTTTTACGTTTTAAGTCCAACAAATTCAACATAATTCCTCTTTAAAGAAATAACAGAATGAATAACCTATTCCAAAACGAAGTGCTTGAAAGCAAGAATTTTCATTGTTCAACATATTAAGATACCTATTTTGTTTTTTTTTCTCTGTAAGTTTCATCTTTACTTCTGGATGTTTATATTTACTGTCACTTCTTTTGATTCAAAGGTGCTTGCAATCTGAAACACAAGCAAAATTTCGAAGTTCTGATGGAGATACACACTAATCTATGATTTTAATGCCCACCACTGTTTTAACCATGCATATAAAGACGTGTCTATTTGTGTTTCCCTAGCCACAATTATAGTTAAGAGAGCATATCAACAGGACTTACTATTTTATATTTCGATTCCTTTGCCTTGTAGTTTATATAATGTCATTTTTCTTAGAAAGATTATTGTGCGCTTATTTACAAGTTATTCCAACTATTTAAGTCGATTAATTGCACAAGCATGCTATGAAATATGTCTAAAATATGTTATTCAATTTTTCTCCGTAATTAAAAAAGTCGATTTTTTTTATTACTTTCATATTTAGATAAAGCAAAGCAAAAATTCTTGAAAACGAGGAATAACAATTTTTGTTTTTAAATCATTGGGTGCTACTTTAGTAATTGTCTATTTAACCAGTCTTTCAGATGAGGAATGATTCACCAAGAAACTATCGTGATGTGCTCACCAATAGCATCCAGTGTTTTGGTAAAGGCTCTTTTCATTTGTTCAGTTGGTACATTGTGCTACAGAGATGGTGATTGTTTTGTTTCAGTAGTGTCAATGGTTGTTATTTCACTGTAATTTATTATGTGAAAAAAAAAATTTCGCTGGCAAAATTAATTTTAAACAAAATGAATTTGGCAAACAATACCAACTCATCTCTTACCTAGAGTTGATAGAAAAATTTAAAGAACAAAAATTAAACAATTATGAGAATACAAAACTTGTAATCTACAAATGTTTGACTTAAGAATTTTCTGGCATGTGTGTTAGTATCTTTGTATATTTCCGTCACATAAGATTATTTTGAGAAAAAGCGTTTACTGTATTTTGCATAAATTGGCTTACGTGAGCTAGACCGAAGCTAAGGTTCTATAATGGCAGATTAAAAAAAGAGCTTAGTGCAGATAAGTTGATTAAAATAAAGAAGCAGTTACGAATGATTTATTGAATGTTTCAGAAGTTCATTCACGTTTTCAAAAAAAAAAAAAAAAAAAAAAAAACGAGAGTTTTTTTTTTTAAATTGGCAAATTAAAAAATAATTTTCTTTTAAGTATTTGTTTCAAAAACAAAGATTTTAAAACGCTTTTTACACCATGCTCTTAAAGATAAGATAAACCATCTTTTACGTGAAGCGAATATTTTTCAAGCAGCTGTGTATGGCGAAATGACCAAATAGCCCAAAATTCTGAATTGCAATTAGGATTTATTGCTTAATAATGACACACTTAGAAGCAATACGAGAATTATTGGCGACGAACCACGTAATTTTGAACCACGATCAAGTTACAAGGACGACAACTGAGATATCACTCTCTTCTCAAAATTCCCATACCACGCCACCGGAAAGACTTGGGACATCGATCAGATTTAATGTGCATCAGCCCAAATACATGGCAGGTCTAAAGTAGCATTAGGGTCCGAATCCACGTCTCGATGGAAACAACGTCGGCCGTGAGCCCAAGACCCTGAACACACGGCTACCGTGGACACTAATTGTAGTTGAGAACTCATCGAACAGCTGCAAGAGTATTATATGTTCACAAGTGCAAATGAACATTGTCCTTACCGCATTAAATAATACATAATACTTACAGCACCTACTATCGATAAAATGTATATTATGTTTAAGAAATCATTTCTCACGATAAACATTTTAGTGGACTCTGCATTTCCTTGTACCAGTTATTTTGATAAGATTTAATTTTTTTTAAAAAAAAGAGAGAGAGTTCACCTGAATTACTTGGAAATTATATACAATATGTTGAATATTGATATTATATGTAATGAAAATATTAATTACATTTTAATAATAATAATACAGTTAAACCTCGTTATGTCGGATTAATTAATATCAGAGCTTGTCCGAGAGCTTATGAAAAATCTGAGTAAACCGGAGAATGAGAAATCATCTTTATATATAAAAAATTAAGTATGAATCATATTTGCAGAAGTTAAATACGCCTACTTTGCGAACAATCGAAATGCGCTTGAAATTATTTTATTGCATTTTCCATTTAGACAATATAGCACCGTTTGCCGTTAGCCACTAGTGATAAGAGGTGTAACTAAGGTTGATTTTGTACAGAATATTTTTAAAGTTCACCTCCATCCCTCCACTTTCCTTTCGAAAACATTCAAAACCGTTAGAAGTTTCAGTAAATAGAATAGTTTTTCCAAATACGTGGATAAAATAAATAAATTATAATAAAGAAATATGCAGACAGCTTCTAAATTTTTTTTTAAAAAAAAAAAAGAAATCTTTATTCAGATTGACCCAGGTTATTCAGAGATCCGAGTTAAAGGAGTCTAACTTAACGAAATTCTACTATTTATGTAAAATTTGCCTAAATTATGTATAACTTAACTTAGAACAGGTATAGATATGAATATAAATCTGGTTATTAAATTTTCCTCCTGAAGTATTTGTGTACATTCGTTTCTGTATGCATAAGGATCTAACTTAGAAATCATCAACAATGCATAACCTATATAAATGCAATTAAGTTTTAAAGTATAATCGCATTTCAGTTACTAATAATCAAAGTAAAGATAAAATCCCACAGAGTAATTGATAAATATTTCTTTTGTTATATATTAATTCAATTCATCTAATATAAATGCTAAACATACAATCTAACTAGATGTCGCCAAAAGGGTTACAGATTCGTTACAACTATACTAGCATTTCAAAAAACATTTAAGATCGTTTCCAAATATTACTGAAGTAAATATCTTTTTCATTGGTTTTAGTTTTGATTTGTACTGAACAAATATTTATTGGAAAAAGATTATTTTATTAATGCTTTTGGCAGTGAATTTTTTTGATAGTTTTATCACTCAATTATCTTCTTTTTAAAACATTATATATATATATATATATATATATATA
>BMAW01003249.1:782952-794667 GCA_019974015.1 Nephila pilipes
TTTTTTTTTTTTTTTTTTTTTTTTTGGCAAGTCAAAACCTTGTTTCAATTTTGTGAGTGATAGAAATGTTTTTATATCCTTCTTTAACTTTCGAAGGTATAGGGAAACAGACATGTATTTCAACGAGTTAAGATTTTTTAAAAATTTCTGCGTTTCATTAAACACGATGGAATTTATCATGAAAACGTGTCCTCGCATAATCTCTTGCTTACATAAAAGATTTGTTTTAGCTAAAGCTTCGATACTGAGATACATAAATATAAAACTTTTTTCTGTGGAATGGAATTAGGTTTGTTTATGTTCTTGAGATAAGTGGAAGTTATATCCAAATGTACTACAAGAGTGATCAGATAATTAATTATAAGTTTAGTTTGTTTCCTCACAGAAAAATATTAATATCAGGGAAACTCTTTAAAGCTAAAATACGAAAACGTATTTCTTAACATCTGCTTCAAAGAATATATAAGAAAAAAGTCAGTCTCAAGACAAACTTTTTAAATAAAAGAGGAATGACTTCCTTTCAGACTACAGGATTTTTTTTTTATTTTGCCATGGAAAAACAAGTATTGGTGAAAACCATCTATTAACAAACGGGAGATAAAATAATATTGTATCTATTTTACATTCTACTTCTAAATTGGGAAATTATATCCAAACTAATGTGAGACAGGAAAGATATTTTGCTCTTTCAGCCATCCACATTTCACAATTATTTAAATTTTATTGTGAAATGAAGAGGGGCAAAATTTCCTAAAAATGTGCAAGTTATTTAATCACGTAACAGCTTACCCCGAGAGTCACTTAGACAATGCGTCTGCTTATGTACTAACTATCACGATAGCAACACGGGCACGTGTCCTTTTGAATTGTTTGATTCTTGCTTCTACGAATCTAGCAATTCAAACAATTCCTGCTTGTTATAGTAAATTTGGATATAGCCCAATGCCCTCTCTTCTAATATTTTCCTTTCACGAATACACCTGTTGTAAATTTACCAATTTGATAAGGTATTTTGTAATATTTTCTATGAAATTTAATAAAAGATATTCAGTTTTTATCTCTCTGCACGTACAAAATTGGTATTCTAAGTAGCTAATCATCGTAAAAATTCTTATGCGGGAAACATTTTATGTGCATTCGCATAATGAATTTCCTCCAGCTTATTTTAACGAAATAAAAATATGTTATCTTTTTTCGGTAATTATTGGATAACAATTCAGTACACCCATATTTTTTTTTTCTTTCCTCGTTCTTCTTCTTGAACTATAAATGTATTCAAAGCATTTTTGAATACCAATAATTTCCTTCCTATTCCTCGAAAACATTTCAGCTATAATCTTTAAACCAAATAAATTAAATTATTACTAATTTAATTAATTAAATCTTCATTTGAAAGCAATAAAATCTTTATTTGAAATAATGTTGATATCAAATTAAAATTACATAGCAATATTATAATACATTATGCATATCTAAAGTCTGAAATTATTTCTTTATTTATTAAAAAGTAAAAATTACAATATTTTGAAGAAATGCCAATTTTTTTCTAGGCATTATATTTATTTGAATAGGGACAAATTAGAAACAAAGCAGAAGCAAAAATAATGTGCGATACCATAATTATTAACAGAACGATTATTATTCACTGAATTTTAAGTAAATTTTGTAATTAGTCTTTCACGTAATCAATTTATATAAATATATTGTGTACTCATAAAATCGAGGGAGTAAATTCTACAAAACTAGTGCCATAAATACTGATCTTCAACTAAATTTTTCATTGGAAATTGTTCTACATCTGTATGACTTTATAGAAAAACAGAAAACCTCCTTCAAATCTAACTCATAAGAGCTAAAATGAACAAAAGTTTCATAATAAAGAATAAAATAGTAGCTCCTAAAGAATGAGAAAATGATAGACTTCGATTTGCTCTCATTACTCTATTTGAAACAACTTGTCCTTCTCCCTTTTATCCTTTATTTATACTTTTATAGCATACAAATTAAAGAATATTTAACAACCAGTATAAGCTTTCATAATGCAAAACAGATAACCGAATGTAAAATAATTTAGCGCAGAACTGAGAGTCTAATGTAAAATGATCATGGAGAAACATTGACAAGAGAAATTTAGGTATCAATATATGACTCTGCAAAACATATTGCGCTAGACTAAGTATCTCAAAATTTTAAGTTAATAAAATAAAAGAAAATGAGACACAATATTGATAGTCATAACTCATTTGAAGGTGAAAATTAAATTTTGATACTCAGTTTCCCATTTTTTGCCCCTAAAAATAGTGTCTTTGAAGTGCTTTTTTCTTAAGAAAATTTGTAAAATTATTAAATTTAACTGGAAAATTTCATTTTAAAAAATAATATTGGCCTTCTATATAATACTGATCTGTACGTTGGAAGAGATTCATATTTTGTTAAAAAGAGCATTTCTCGTAAGTTCGTAATGTTTCAATTTGCTTAGAAGCTTCTGTATTCAATCGTTATTTCATATATTTTTCTGCAATATAGAATTAGAGAAATTAATTCAAGTGCTGCAAATGATATGCTTACAGCAACCGTGGTATTACGAAAGTTAAAAAAAAAGTAGGAAATAATATTGTAATAACAATGAGAAAAATAGAGTTTAAGAATTTAGCAAACAATAATAATTTATATTTTGTGAGGAAGTGTTTTTTTTAACTTTATTGCAAAGTAACTTTAATTTATATTATTTCATTCGTAATTCTTAATCATTATTTTATGAGAAATAATATTCATATTTCTATACTTTTACCGACATATTTGAATAGAATATATTTACATTTTCATTGCAAGTGCACTAAATGTGGTATCAATTCATTTGACGGATAAAAAGAGAAAGCGCTTTCTATTCACATCTAATATTAAATACCACATTCTCTCTCGATTTTAAGTTCATAGACTTCCAAATTGAAGGAGAATACCTTGTAAAATATACTCGAATGTCGATACTAGAATTAAGATATCTTGTATATCGATATTAGAATGTTGCTGTGGGCGACTGGCTTTCCCCTGTTAGCGCACGAAAATCTTTTACATTACAAGCAGAGCACAAGCTAAAGGGTTGCGTCACACAATAGATACTGAATGTTTGGAAACCGACGTTGGTATTCGCTCCCAGTCGTAGTAATGTTAGAGAAAGCATTTACCGTAAATTAACAACGTTTCAAGGTGCCTAACTGCTTCAATATTCGATCGATATTTCCTCTGTCCTTCTCGAGTACAGAATTAGTTAAATTAATTTAAGTACTTGAAAATGTATGCAAAGCTGGCATTGTAATAGTTGAAAAAGTTAGAAATATTGCAGTTACAAGAAACTTTCTTTACAACAGGATTCAATAATAAACCGAATAGTTCTTAGAACTAATAATAACGTATGCTTTTTTTTTATTTACTAGGTAACTATTTCCATAAAAGACATTTAGAATCTTATGATTAAATTTTAACATTGATAATTTCATTATATAATTTCTTATATCAGAGTGAAAATATCAAATTAGAAAAATGTGTAAATAATAACAAGTAGATAATGAAGGGAGAAGTGGTTTTACAAAACTTTTACTACAATGCTTAGTGTCTTCCTATAAATATGAGTAGTATTTACAAAGATAATGAAACATAATAAAAGACTTATAATAAAACTTAATATTTATAACTTTTATGACAAACAATGCAAATAAATATGCTTAACAGTATCTTTGATATTTCTGCAAACATCAAGAGAAGAAATAAGTTGGCAGTTTTGTGAGTTAGAAACATAACCTTGCAGAAGAAAGAATTTTGTCAAAAATACATTCAGCCGCAATTTTTAGTTAAACAGTTTCATTTCTAATTATGAATATACTTGAATATTCCGAAATTTCTAAGATTTACAACTCATATTAACAACAAAATATCACGTTTTTATAAAAATTAATTAATTAGTAAAATAATAATTTACAGTAACAAACTTTTGGCTTAACATCATAACCAGAAAATCGTATTTTTAACAGTTCTATAAATCCTTTATGTTAGAAAAATTAGTTTGATGAAGATGAAATATATTCTGGAATTAAATGACAAGATTATATATGCTTAGTTAAAAGTTAGTTATTATTATAGTTAAATTTCAAAAATTAACTCTGACATTGTTTTTTAAATTTTCGTCTCTAGAATGATAAAATAAATTTCTTTTTCTTTTTTTAATTTTAATCAAGTTTTCGGGGGCCAAAAAAAAGTGCCAAATCTTCATCGATATTAAAAATCGTTATTACACGAATAATGCAACAGCAAAATTTTGTTACCAACATTGCTGCACACAATTTTCAGCTACGTATGAACAGCCAAAGAAAAATAAAAAATACAGGATAAATTTTTTCAAGATGTCTACGTTATTGAAATCTGCGCCTTTGTAATCATTTCATAATTTTAAATTTTTATAAATATTTTTCTAGAAAGCTTTTCCAGGATATATTTTTGTAATACAATTTCTGGTCAGATACTTGTTTGAACAATATTTAAGTAAAAAAAAATACTTAACTTAAAGTACTTTGAAAACCTCAACACAAAAAGATAATAAGTAAGTAACAATAGTTTTTGAGATAACTATCATTACTCCCACAAAATATTTAAATGAGGGGAAAAAATCTTTATATGAAACATATTTTTAAGATATTAAAAAAATTAATTTGATATAATAATATATACTATATTATTCTATCTTTATTATAAGAATCTATACTATAATTTTTCCACTTAAAGATTTAACGTGAAAATATCTCTTTTTAAATTATACACATTTTAGGAACTATTAAATTACTTATTACTTGTATGTAAATTTTAGCATATTTTTTACGTTCTTTAGAATGTTTCTGATGAAAGTAAAAAAATTCAAAATTAAGATTTTTACGTTCTATTTCTATGCGTTTTTTAAACTGCAAATGGAAAGATACTTAATTCGATCTTCTTAATAGACATTTTTGTTACACTGGTATTAAATACTACAACAGATGATTCTCGTCTGAACAAAAAACTGTTATTAACAGATTTTTCGATGCAGGCCAAAGAAGCAAATTAATTCTCTATTTCTCAATTCTCTTTATAATTGTAAATTTCTTAACGTTTGTTTTAAAAAGAAAAAAAAAACTTGTCTTTCATCAAATTTATAATTTTTTTTCTTCATTCCGGCAAAACAAAACTTCTCCCGATACTTCAGTTTCTTTAAATATAAATATATATATATATATATATATATATATATATATATATATATATATAGTTTTCATTCACAAAGACTTAAAATAAATAAGAGAATTAAAAGAGGATTTTTCTTTACGCAAACAGGTTAATTTTTTCAATATGCATAAAAGCTTTCTAGAAACAAGGCAGTATTTACGAATAGTAAAAGTGAAATGCTTATTAAATTGCTGATTTTCTCCTTTTAACAGCATATTAGTATCATACAAAATTAAGCTTCAATTAATATATTTAAACACATCTTAAAAGAATAATGTCATTTATAAAATTGATGCATTTATGATTGAAAATTGTCAATTTCAAGTTATGCTTATAGCAAAAACTTTTTTTATTCTTTATTTTCATTTATTTTTAAAATAGTATACAAATTAACAAAAAAAACCAAAAATTTTCAAAGAAAATGTTTGACAGATATTTCTTACTTACATTTGTAATCATTTGTTTGAGTGTCCATCTTACGGATCTCTTTGAAGAGACAAGCGCATTAATAACTCATCATCTCTTTACTTCGAATTGTAGAATTTTCATAATTATAAGTAAAATGACGGCATTTAACACAGTATAAACCGGAAAACTGTAGTGTAATATCATGTGATTACGAAATGATGTACTTGATTTAAAAATAATGCAGTTTACTATTAGTTAAAGCTTTAAATTGGTACAGGAACACTCAAATAAATCTTTTTTCTTTTCCCATGTGCTTAGTTTCTCGCTGTACTTTTTGTAACATCAAGGCAGCATCATTTCGTATCATTAGTCAGCAACATTTTAACCTAATTTATAAAACAAATTTGAGCATAGAAATGCAACATTTTTCAGGATGGAAATATTTGTAAAAGTATAGCGCGAAGAATGTGCATTATTATAATTATTATAAATAGTATGTTATTTATTTTGTTCCTTTCTAGTGCAGGCTTAAGAATTTCTAAATTACTGATTTCATTTTATTTAATTTAGTGTAAGCACATTTATTCTCAAAATAACATTTTACGTAGAAACATACATATAAGCGAAAAGGACACTTATAAAAATATTTTTTATTTACAAAGTCATAGGAATAAAACTCAAATATTTGCAAGATTTGGTATTTGTGATGAAATTAGAAACAATTTTGTATTTATGTATTTTAATATCTATGAGCAGAAATATAGAATTCTTGATTTTTAAACTATATTCATTTTTCAAATTTAAATATTCTGTTTTGTGTTAAATTGGCTTATTTTTCTGTAACACAAACAAGTAAAAAATATTGCGATGACGAATAATTATCATCTTAACTTGTTCATTAGGTTAAATTTTTTTTTTTTTTTTAAAATTAAAAAAAAAACACTTAAAGAATGCCTGTGTGAGAGAGATAATTTCCAAATTCAATCCCTAGATAGCAGCACGAGTTGAATGTCATGAGGAAAATTCTTTCACTTTTTCTCATAGTATTTTCAGGGTTTTAAGAAATATCTCTCAATCTTGCTAATTTTTTTTTATTTCAAAGCTTAGATTTTAAACTCTCTTCATGTAATTCGTTTTCAAAATCAAGCAAATCCTCACCTTTACAGAAATTATTTGTTAATTATACAGTTTACAAAATATCTATAGAGAAAAAGAATTCATTCCCTAATTCAGTCATTCACCATAAATAGATTCTCATTAAATTCTCAGTTTAATTATTTGTGTAAGAAAAAGGAAACTAAAAACTGACTCGAGATGAATCAAAAAGAAATGTAAATACAAAGGAAACCTATGTTTGCGGACACAGATTTATAAAACACATAAAAATTGCAAAAGCTTACTTTTATTTAAAATTCTGCTTGATTTGGTAAAGATAACAGGAGCTCATTATTTGAAAGTTATCAAACGAATATACAATCAATGGAATGAATGGAAGAAATTACATTCAATGGAAGAGATTGCATTGATTTTCCATTCACAATCATAACTTGTTTCCTTCAAAATATAAACTTAGTTGTACGTGCACGTAGTGGAAACTGGATATGTATATAACTTAATTAATAAATAATTATGTTAGGATCCAACTTGAGCTAGAAATGAATACACACACACACACACATATATATATATATATATATATATATATATACTTTAGTTTTAAATTGTTACTGTGAAAGATGACAATTTAATTTTTTTGAATAAATATTAAGGCAGAAAAGCTGTTGCGTGCTAAAAATGTAAAAACAATAAAAAATGGTAAAAGAAAAATTAGAATGTGTGAAGAGAGAAAAGGAACTCGTGAAAGAAAATAATACTTTTCTTAGATTTTCGATTGTAGAATTTAAAATCTTTTGAGCGATAATAAATCACAGCTACATTAACACTGTAATAGAGGGATTATAGGTTATAGAAAAAAAATTGTAGATCTTTTTTGAACAATAAAATAGAATCAGTTTACATATAAATCTCGCAATCAAAAAACAAAAACAAAATTGATTCCGACTTGCTGGAAAGCATATTATTATTGTTATTACTATTATTATTTATTCATATCATTCTTTGTTTCTTTTTTCATATCAACCAACTTTTTCTATTTGTAATGGAAATATTGTATTTTTTTAAAAATGAATCTATATTGTTTTAATTGACGCTAATGTATTTCATGTAAATATTTAAAAACTTTATGGTGCACACACAAACAATCTTCAATAGTTTAATTACTTTATACAAAATTACTTCGAAAAATGTCTATTTTTGTTTTTATATTAACCTCTCATTTGGACAATACAGTGGTGCCCGCGAGTAGCCTAGTGGTCATGGTCGTGGACTCGCGGCCAGCATTGTTTTCCTCAAGTCGTGATTCGAGCCCTGGTGCCACAAAGGACCCGCCGTGTAGTAAGGGTCATGCACGTTAAATTTGTCTAGGTCTCAAGTCCTTCCGTTTATGTGATGTGATATTCTGGAGAGGGAAGGGCCTGCTCAGGTGCCGTCTTCGTCACTTGACTGAGGTTCAAAACTACGAGGTCTGTCGCCAATAACCCTCGTATTGCTTCTCAGTGGAATGTTAATAAACATTCACATCACACTGGACTTATACTATGGATCTTATAATTTCGAGATGATGAACGTCATAATTTTGAGCCACAGTCAGGCGACGAGAACGAGTCCTCTGAGCTAAAATTCTCCTCTCCATGCTTCCAAACCTGACGAGGAATTAAAAAAATTAGTTGACTCAATATGTATTTTCTATAATGTGACTAATTGATTTGCCTAAAATATGAAAATTTTCAAAATAAGTTTTGTTTATTTAATTTTAGAAAATATAGAAAAACTATGTTTCAGTGGTAACAAATTTAACACACTACTTTTCATGCCTTGCAATAACAGTAAAATATTTTTAAGCCTGTGTGATACGTTTAAATGCAATGCTGATAATTAATGCATTCTGGTGTTTTTTTTAATGCTGAACTTCACATCATAAATGTATACTTGAAATTCGTTAATTATTGATCCGCCTTTCTCAAATCGTCAAACTCTCGAAAATTAAAGTACTCTTACCTTCATAATTAACCCTTATCACATAAGTTATAACTCTAGGAAATGGGAAAGTCAAATAAAGAGTAGAGGGAAAAGGTAGTAAATCACAGAAATTTGACCCCACTCTCCTTATTGACGCATTTAAATACTAAAAAGTGTCCAATTACAATATTTAAAACTTCCTGAATTATTTCATTTCTTGTTGAAGGAGTGGAGTAAACTTTTAAAGAAATAAATTATAATTGATGTGGTGGGCTTTTTTAATTCTATATTTCCAATTTAATTCCATATTTGCATTTGGTTTAAATTTGAAGTAAAATAAAAACCGTAGAAAATCACTTTTGAAATAAACTGTACCATCCATTAGGTGAGAGAGATTTCATGCTAATATATAAATGAAAAGTTGAAAGTTTTAAAGTTCGAGTTGATCGAAAAAAAATTCAATGTATCTGAGAAAATACAATTTACTTATACTGAAATTTCCTCACTTCTTAATTGTAACAAAAATAAAAACATTTATAAGGTGTAATGGAAACTTCATTGGTAAAATTTGATAAAATAACGAAAAACTCCAGAAAGATATTTCTTTGAAATAAAATAGTATTCACAGTTAATTGATTGCTAATTGACGTCGTACTGATAGACAACACGAGAGCTATTGGCGTAAATCCCAAGAAGGCAGACCTCACCCAAAAAAGTTTAGAGCTACAAACCGGCCTCCTGGGAGACAATCTTCCTCGCACTCGGCATTTATTGGCAAAGAAAACCTTCCAAAAGAGAGGGTAGGATAAAACAGTGCATGTTGGAAGGAACAACATAAGATACTACATAATTGGCGACGGACCTCGCAATTTCGAACCTCAGTCAAGCAACGAGAACGACACCTGAGTTGCCCCCTCCCTATCCTAGCTTCCATACCACGCCAAAAGGAGGACCTAGAACCTCCCAATGGCAATATGGAAGATGTAATGTGCATTAGCCTCGCTACACTGCAAATCTTTTGTGGCTCCAGTGCGGAACAGAGACAAAATATGACAAGTGTGTTATATTATAGTTATAACACAGTATGTATATATATATATATATATATATATATATATATATATATATATATATATATATATATAACACATGGATCAATAAGTTCCGAGACTAACCCAGAGATGACGCTCGTAGTAAACCAGTAACCAGGTCTTTCTAGAGTACTAACCTTTGCTTGAAACGTGTCAAAATTTTAAGTCGATCGGACCAGAAACAGCTGAGTTATCGAGGTTGGAGTAAAGTCATTTTGTAGTTTGTTTAAAAAATGGAAAAAACCGAGTTTCGTGTTCTGATAAAACATTGTTTTTTAATGGGTAAAAACTCCGTGCAAGCGAAACAATGGATTGAAAAATGTTACCCGGACTCTTGTAACACCCCCGTGTCAAGCATTTTCTTTTTTTTTTTTTTTGAAGTTGTTTCTGATTATTTGTCAACCACCTGTGTTATATATTGGGTTGCTAACTAAGTAATTGCGGATTTTTAGAAAATCAAAGAACAATTTTTTCATGGAACTAAAGAATCTTTATTCTGTAATGTATTGCCCATTTTGATCTAATGACCTTGCACATGCTTCAGGCAGCATCATAATCCAAGTTCATAAAACTTCCTGGTTTTTTATTAGCAAAAATCAACGTAGGTGATTGACATCATATCATTATTAAATTTTTACCATTCACAGGAGTTTTGTAAAATGAGAAAAAAGTAATCAGGATGGGCAAGATCAGGAACTACATGGGTGAATGTGGCAAATCAACAATAAGCTAATATTTTCCGAGTGAGCTAAAGATTGTGTGGCCTCGCATTGTATGATGGAATACAACACTTTCTGACGGATCTGTCATCGGGCCGTTTTTTCCAACATGCATTGTTTAACTTTTTACATGTTCAATGTAAGATACTGTGGAATTGATCGTTCGGTTAAAGGTAAGAGTCTGTAGATACCCCTTTAGTAATCCTAATAAATCGATAAATAAAACCAGTTTGATGAATATCAGCTTTGATGTTGTTTGAGTGTACTGACCTGGCCTGCTCCACGATCTTTTCCAGTTGATATTGTTAAACAACCCATTTTCATCGCCAGTTACTGTCGTTTTAAAATGGATCATTTTCGTTTCTTTTTAGCAAATCGTGGAAGCATAATGTTAGTTTTAAATGTTTTCAGTTCGTGAGGAACCATATATCATGCTATTGAACATAGCCAAGTTAATTTTAAGTGATTTTCGGCTGTATGGAGGTTAATGAAGCTTCCTGCAATCTTCACGTGTTGTAATGTGATGATCTTGACCGATTATTGCTTTGATTTGGGCGTTACCAACTTCAACTGGATGACCAGAGTTAAGCTTTAATTTTGAGTGAAAATCACTGAACGAAATTTGGTAAACCAATTTCTGACACTGCTGCTTTTATGCTTGTCACCATAGAACATCAAAACTTTTATGAGCTTGTGATAAGCTCTTGCGGAAACAAAAGCAAGAGACGAAACAAGTTCTTGTGATTTTGCATTCTTCTAAATCAAGGCTGGTTAAAACTATGCAACTGGATCAAAACTTTTTAATGGATTGACAGCTGAATTGCTAACTATCAACAATAAATGTGTTTTACTATACCATGTCTAAACTCAAAAATTGAACTGACTATCTATGAGTGAAATCCTGCAATTACTTAGGTTACAAATCCAATATTATAGATGAGATATATATATGAGAGATATATACAGGGTATATAGAGAGCATATATACAATGAGGGTCGTTCAATAAGTTCTGAAAGATAGAAAGCAAATTATTTTAGGTAGATTTTTCTGTAAATCTCATTTTAGCTCTATACACTTTCCGCCATTTCTCCAACTTTAAAACCAAAAAGTAAGATTTTGGGCATGTCCAAAATACATCTGTTCAAGGATGGATGATCGAAAGTCACTA